>CAEFZX010028805.1:0-15937 GCA_903066825.1 Alfaro cultratus
ATATATAAAAGAAAAGATACAGCAATAAATGTATGAGCAACCAAAACTGAACGACATAAAACTTTCACCGCCTCACGAGGCTATGGGTATTACATTACGCAAAGGAACTTCCTCCAGCAGTTGAGGCACAGACTTAGATGGGTGACTAAATATTTTGTAGCACCCATATGGAAATTCTGCCTTCCATGATGGAAAAACGATGCCCCCTGCTGGTTTATCTTAAAGTCCACAAGAAAAGATTAAAAAAAAAATATTAAAAAAAAAGAAAAGATAGTAGAACATATAATCTGAAATAAGTTGAAAATGTGTTCAGTTTAATCAATTATATCAAAGTATTACCAAGAGACAGTTAGTAGGCAAAAACAACGGAAAGCACAGAAAGTACCGACCTTACTATTCCAAGTCGCTAGAGGCGCTAGTTCCATGTTTTCACATGGATACTGTACAACTGTAATGACGTAGCGAAAACTGATACAAATCTGAAAAGAGGCATCGACCGGTGACAGCTCGATTTTGTGGTGTTGTCGGAATGGATACCTCAAACTGTCGGAATTTTCTAGGCTTTCTACTCAAATTTGTCCTACTACTCTCCAGCCTATGCGGGCTGTCCGTTGGCTCGGAACTCAGCTTTGTTACGTGCGGATCAGTTATTAAACTTTTGAACGTAAAGCACAACGTCAGGCTGCACTCGCACGACGTTCGCTACGGTTCTGGTGAGTTCAAACGTCAACGAATGATTTAATGTAAAAAATTATATCATCAAACACCAGCAACGGCTTTACTGATCGATCACATCTGTAAACGCGTCCTTACAGAACAGAATATCACCAGTTTCTGTGTTCAAAGGTTGTTAGGGTGACATATTTCACTTCATATTGGCTCCATTTATTGTCCACAACTGAACATAACGCAGATTTAAAGGTTTCCTGCACAATCATGTATAATTTTGACCCTTTTTATGTTGTTTCTTACTATCCCTTCAATGCGTTGTGACCTTTCTTTCACTTAAATTAGGTTTTACTGTTTAATCAGGCATTTTGTATTGTTAAAAATGAAAATACCCTGAAAATAAAATACTCAAGTCAAAAACAAATTACACAGATAGAGCTCAAATGTGTACTTTTAGGTCAGAAGTACACAGTCCCTTGCAAACAGACCCATTCCTCTTAAATAATTTTAGATTTTGTCTTGTTACAGCCTGTAACTCCTACTGGGATTTTATGTGACAGACTAAAATAACATAGTGCTTATTTATGTTTTTCATATTTTGTAAGAATTTATAATAAAAAAACATCTAAAACAAGTGGCATGCATTTGTATTTAGTGTTCTGTCCTCTGAAATGATAAGTAAAACCTCATCTGTGTTCAATACTGTCTCAGGATAAATCCAAAAGCTTCAGAGGTTTATAATATAAAATTAATTAACAGTAAAACCAAAAAACACACCAGAACGGTCAGACATAATGTTATGGAAAAGTTTAAAATGGAGAAATTGCTAAATCACGTATTGAACTCCTCACAAAGCGCAGGTTAACATGTCATTTGAAAATGGATAAATTAAGGCACAAAATACAACTTAAGCTGGCAGGCAGAGTATTAATCAGAAAAGAAGCCAAGAAACTAATAAATCTGGAGGAGCAGCAGTGATCCATGGCTCAGATGAGATAATCAGAGGAACCTCACACATCTTTTATAGAAGAAATAGTCATGTTAATGTCGAAAGGAAACCATAACAAGACAATAGGTATGAAACTGAGGTGAATGTTTACCATCCACCAAGAAAATAAACACCAACATAGAGAAGAGCTGCAATGAATTCATTTAGAGCAAATCATAGTCAAAGTTCAAATCTAAATCCAATCATGACTCAAGGGCATAAATTGAGATTATCTGTTCATAGATCTATGTGCTGTTATTGATTCCAAGTTCCTTAATTTTGGGAGACCGGTAATCGGCTGATACTTATGTAACCGATCTTATCCACCGATCTCATCTGCCTCAGGAAACATCTAAAAATCTTCTACTCTCCTGTGAGAGATTTGACTGTTAGTCCCGCCCTCCAGGTCAGGTCTGCACTCTTTTGCTATATTTAGCAACATTTCAAACAAACAAATTGGTATCGGCCAAAATCAAAATCGGCAGGTCAGGTTTTGCTCTCCTAGATCAGATCCATCCAATCTGATGTAATAAAGTTATATTTAATTCTGCAAAGAAGAACTCAGAGGATTCCTAAGGAGACTAAAGAATAGTGTAGATCACACTGTTCAGGTTTTTACATGTTAAAGAGAAAAAAAAAAACATGTTTCCTAGTTATGCATTACTTGGTCTATCTAAAAAAAATCACATAAAACACAAATAAGTTCCTGTTTGTAAGCAGACAAACCTAAAATAAACTATTAAGAATTGTTCTATAATTCCCAGTAAATGCTGAAACTCCTAAAATGTAAATAGACTTGCTTTTTACTTCCTAAATTAGTGGGTTTGATTTCTTTGAGATGAAAGCCATAAACTCTGACTCTGTGCGGCAGGCAGTGGGCAGCAGTCTGTGACGGGCGTCTCTGCGGTGGAGGACAGTAACAGCTACTGGAGCATCCGAGGGACGAGCGGCGCCTCCTGCACTCGGGGAACGCCGGTCAAATGCGGCCAGACGATTCGCCTGACTCACGTCAACACGGGCCGCAACCTGCACAGCCACTACTTTGCCTCGCCGCTGTCCTCCAATCAGGTGATTTATTCATTTGTTTATTTTGATTTAACCTTCATCAGGTAAGTTCTCATTTTCAACAACAGCAGAATATCATAACACAAACAAACAAAAATACAACCATATTCATACTGACTACACACTCCATATTAGGGATGTCATGATTATAAATTTTGCTGGACGATAAATTGCTAAACAATAATGTTCTTGTTTTGAGACCATTATCAATTAATATAATAATAATAATGGCTTAATACGCTGCAAAAACACTAAATCTTATCAAGTATTTTTGTTGTGTTTCTAGCGCAAATATCTTAGTAAACTGGAACTAAGACAAAACTAACTGAGAAGTAACCTTTCAGCAAGACATAGCATCTCGTTTTAAGTAAATAATTCATTGATATTGATGAAAAAGTAACAGTTCCTTTGGCAGATTATCTCACTTATAACATGGGAAAATGTCTTGTTACAAGTGAATTTATCTGCCAGTGGAACTGGTCATTTTTCACTAATATTAAGGAATTATTTACTTAAAACAAGCTCCTATATCTTGCTGAAAAGTTACTTGTAAGTTTAATTTTCTAAATTCAGGAGAAATTAGAAAAATAAGTAAGATATTTGCACTAGAACCTACATAAAAAAACACCTGGCAAGATTTTGTATTTTTGCAGAGTAATGCCAGAACGCATTCTCAAAAATGAATTAACTTTAAACTCTATAACTGGAAGACATTTTAAATATCCAAAATAAATGAACAAAACAACAGAAAAAAACAAATAAAAATTGACATTGGAGTCTGTAAACATAATTGTCCTTCAAACAAAAAGCTAGTTGAGACTAAAGCACCAAATTGAAGACTTATCCAGTTTTTGGTAGTAAGAGAAAAATAATAAATTATGCAAATGGAAATGACTGAGTTTGATTTAATTCTTGGAACGATTATAGTTATAAATTTATTAGAATGCAAGTGTTGTTGGACATATTAATGAGTGAGTGAAGGTATGGAGGATTCTTTTAGATTAATTTATACCAAATTATTAATGTGTGAGAATAGAGTGAGTGTTGGTTTACAGGTGAGTGTAGATGTGTGTGTTGTGATGCGGAGGGGATTTCAGAGTTATGAGAAGGATTACACAGAAAGCTCCCCGCTGAGGTTGGTTAAAATCATTCACGTGTAAAAAAGCAGCCTTGTAATTTGTCGGCTTATTTAAAGAAAATAAAGCGGCTTATTAAAATGGTTCAGAAATGTGCCAGAATTCACTACCATGAATCTCTTGACTAATCACAGTAACTGAGTCTAAATTAAATATGTGCAAATGTAAAAAAAAAATAAAATGATAATAATAATAATAAGCTGCCCTTTGAGTTTAGTTTATTTATCATTCAGTCAAAACATATTCAGTATATGTTTCTTCAATTCGACCTTGTTGAATTTGAGTAACATATAGGATGTTAAAATAGGATTTAGTTGTCACTACTCTAAGAGAAGAATCTGGATTATTTGGGGCAGAACCAGAACTTTTTGGCCGAGTAACACCTTGGATCAGCTGGATAAATGCTCATAAAGATCTTCAGATAAAAATGCTGATCAAACATTACAAAGAAGCTTAGCTGCTTGAACATAAAATTAAATAAATGAAGGGCGACTCAATACTTTTGCTGCATGCAAAAAAAGAACAAAAAGACGAGAAGCAATAGCAGAATCAACATGTCTCATCCTCTCGTGGTGGCGCTCGTGTCTGCAGGAAGTGAGTGCGTTTGGCGAAGAAGGTGAGGGCGACCACCTTGACGAGTGGACAGTCCAGTGCGGCGGATCCGTGTGGAAGCGCGAGGAATCCGTCCGCTTCCGCCATAAATCCACCGACGGCCTGCTGTCCGTGACGGGGGAGCAGTACGGGCGGCCAATCCACGGGCAGATGGAGGTCCACGCCATGTCGAATCCCAGCCAGCACAGCTTGTGGAAGGTGATGGAGGGCGTCTTCATGAAGCCGAGCGAGAGCCCAGCAGGCGGCCGGGACTTCGCTCACACACACACAGAGTTCTGACTCTCCTCTATTCATCCTCAGCTACATCTGCACCAGCAGCCACCTTCACTGTCCCAAAATGTTTAAGTCTGTGGATAAGAACCATGAAAGATCCAGCAGCCACACTCAGTTGGAAAAAATTATTAAAACAGACATATTTGAACCTTCTTTGTACCTTCCATATTTGTTGCATTAGGTCCAGATTGTGGTTTCTTCTCTGCTGCTGGTTGTTACTCTGCAGCTCAGGAAGCCTTCTAAGTGAACATATTGTTACACTTGTGCCTTTATCTGCCAATAAAAGAAGTAGGTGTTTACATTGCAATGAAAACATTTTATACTTGAATCTTTTATGGCATTTAGGCCACACACCTCTAGATCAAAACTCAAACAGTATTCCTGTATTAAATTACCCTTTTTTCTTATAAATTATTCCACTTGCCAGAACAAACTTTGTTTAGGATTTTTTTTCTTTAATAATGTTGTTACTTGTCAGTGTTCAATTGGTTCTTAAGTCTCGGGAGAGTTCAGTGTTACAAACGCAGACGTTTTATTACGACATCAAACTGACAATGAATACCTCATAATAAAGATTTTTTTTTATGCAAACAGTCTTCAGCATGACTTTCTTTTCTTTAATTTGATGTCAAGCAGTTCTCATCACCTCATAAATCCCTTAATTAATAAAGGATTTGCCAGTGAGCCAAGCTGCTAATGTCTGTCTGGACCATTAAGACGAGCCTAATGCCTTGTTTGTCCAGATAATGGCATGTTTGGGTTCATTATCTAACAGATAATGGGGTTTGAGGGGATGAGGGAATCAGTTAGGAGGATAATCTAACTTGTATTTGACCTGCACATTGACAATGAGTCCCAAAGCTGAATCTGCTCTGCAGGTCGTGCTGTGAAGCATTAGTTCACACACTTCATTGTTTTTTTTAAGCAGCGGTTCTTGATAATGGGTTCTTTTTTGCATCTTTTCACACCCACATAAGTTAGTTCATGACCTGCATGGAGTTTATGACTCAGTCCATGAAAGAACTACTGAAAATTTCTCTCTGTTTTACAGGTTTGCATTTAAAACGACACCAAAGATGAACTTCTGATTGTTCTGCATGAACACATTTAGATTTACAGATTAATAAGTGGAGCTCACTTTTCTAATAACTTTAATTTGAATGATGCTTCTTTACACGTAACAATGTTAACGTTAAGTTTATTTGTAATCTTTAAAACTACAGATTAAACACTTTGACACCTATTTCATTAGTTATGGGTGTCAAAAATATGTCTTAAGGCCTTAAATGTACATAGGCTACAATTTATGCTGATTCAGTTTTCATTTTAGATTTATCAAAACATTCCCATGTGTAATTGGCATAGGTCTCACAAAACCAACATAAGACTCAATAACATCCCTTAATCTCCTTGCTATGCAGACTGTTATGTGAACTGCATAGTGGATTGTTTAAATGTTTTTCAGGCTAATTTCTGAAACTGCAGCTGGTCAGCAATGATTGAAAACCGTTTGCTTTTGTCTTGACTCCAGTCCGACTACCCAGTTCCTTCAGTTGTGCGTTTTGTCTGCACTTGGAAGTTTACATTTTGTTTGTTTACAGTTGAAAATACATAAAGTTCATTTTCTGAAGTCAAAGAAATTAGCATTTGTTTTCTGACTTGCAATTAGTATAAACTTCTAATTGCTCCATCATTCCATAATCTGATTTCCAAGATAAATCCAACTCAACAGAAATCTAAAATCAGCATAAAATAAGTAAGATATTCATCTTTTTCAGGTGAGATATTAACCCTTTAACTGAACCAAACATTCTTTCAAATGTAGACAAGTAAACACAGGTACATCAGTTTCTATCAAAACAAGGTTTTATTGCATAAACATATATAGATATACTTTTTTTTTAGAATACTCAGATTAAACTTTGCATTTTAAATAGCCATTCAGTTGGTAACTATTGCTGTTTTCGTTCTCCTTTTCTAAGCAGCATGCCGAGGTTGTATTAGCTATCTGTGTTTAGTTTTATCTCTGTACAATATACAACTGGTAAAAACATGTTTTGGTAAAAACAAACCTCAAAAACATGGAAACCATAAACTGGTTCTTGTCCTGTTACAGAAGCACGGGTACAATAATGTGAACCTTAAACGGGTTTCCCTTGCAGAGTCATGCAATGATCTCAAAATGAAACATTTTTATTTAGATTAACTGCAGGGATAAAGTGAGTAATGCTGGTTTCAAAAGGGCCATGATGCTGACAGGAAAAGGGAAACATTAAGTCAAATGTGGCGGGAATTTCAGACAAATGGACGTACAAGGACAAACGTAAGATAACCGCCAGAAGTCTGTAGAGGACAATGAGGATATTATATTAGACCTGCAAGTGATTAAAATACATGACATATTGGATCAGTGCGTAGAACCATCCACAGCGAGACTCTTCTACAGATGATGCGACACGGAGATGATGATGAGGATGATGATGGTGTGACCTTGTATTTGCATATTTATGAAAATGCCCTCTTCTGCTCTCTGATTTGATTAACAGCTGGTAGAAACTATAAAAATGGCTATTACAGTATAAATAGTTAAGTCAAATATGTGACAGTAATACATACATAATTACATTTAAACCAACAGGAAAGAGGAACTGAATCCCTTTTCTTTAACGACATGACAACAACATGCTCACTGATTTACAGTATTATACAGTTTAGCTGTGATACTTGACCTTGTTTTGAAAGAAAAAGTTCTCTCGCTGATGCTTTTCCCTTTACATTTTCACAAAGTCGTCCTGTAAACCCACATGGATGCACTCCAGCTTGACTGAAAGTTCTGCCTCAGGTTTAATCCACATGGGCAACAGTCCAGAAAACACCCAGCAGAATATTGTAAGAGATTTGTCCAAAGGGAACAATTAGTCTCCGGTCCAATGTTTGTCCCAAAGGGAGCACCATGCAGTTAGGGAATCCACACAGAGTAGAAACCAGATATTTAAATGCACTGTATAAAAAGATACAGTTTGTTCATCGTGTAGTGAAACAAAACGTTCCCTATACCGCCAGGGTTTCCCCCAGTGTATTATAAGCCTGGCGGGCCACCAGGCTTTACTTGTGCCTCCACCAGGCTTAGCATTACTTATTTAAGCTTTTTTAAATATTTGCATTTTTAGACTTTTAGTTGGTGTTCAGATATGAATCTTCCAATAACACATCAATATCAAATTTCCTGTCAACTTTAAACATTTTTTAACTCAAAAACACGACAAATGACTGCTGACGCCCCAACCACCAGGCTTAGCAAGTTTTCTGGGGGCAACATTGAACACTACGTATATTTTAACACTATTGGAAGTCATCATATCACATCATATCATATCATATCATATCATGCTTTCCTAAGCCTTTGATTATTCACAACATCTCAGCTAATTGGACCTGTGGATAAATTGAAAACGAAAACATGACCTTCTTGTTTGACATCATGGAAAATCTAAGAAATCAGAAAAAGTGCACTGTAAAAAACCTAAAATACTGGCAGCTGTGGTTGCCAGAATTTTATCGTATTTGTACGAGTTTAAATCAGTATAAATATGGGTTCTACCATATTTGTGTTTTACCATATAAAAATGGTTGTTACCGTATTTATAAAAAATTCTTTCAACCACAGCTGCTGTATATGAGACAGTTTTTTTACAGTGCACTTTTTCTGATTTCTTTTTGATTTTCCATGATATCAGAAAAGGAGCCAATGTGTTTTTGGAGGCAATCCGTATTTATACGTATAAATCTGTATCTATACAGGTTTTAAAAACCGTATAATTATAGTAAAATACGATAAAATTCATATTTATACGGTAAAACTTTGGCCACCACTGCTGCCAGTGTTTCACCTTAAATTAGCTATGTTATGTTTGTTTGTTTTTTACAGTGTGCAATGGCCAGATGTCTGAAAATACAAGGTTCATCTTTTTCTAAACAATAATTTGCAAGTATGAACAGAATAGGAATGTCCATCTGCGTTTTGTTCAGGAAAGAGATGTTTCTGCCAGAGGTTTAAAATGTGCTTATCAAAAACAAAAATGTGAAAATCCAGGCTGAAGTCAGGAAATGAGTCCCGTACCGACATGGGCAGGAAAGCCACTCAGAGAGGAAGAAGCCATTTAATGCCAGATTATAGTTTGTATAAACAAGAACCAAGACCTTAGATTTTATACACATTTCCTGTTTTCTAATGAATCTAAACTCAAATGTTTGACTATAATGACCAACATCATATTTGTTATTTAAAACACAGGAGAATTTTCGCCCCAATTTTTGTCAGATTTGGATAAAAGTGATGTCATTTTGTATAGTGTATTTCAATATCTGATTTCAATTGCACATGAATATAATGAAGTCATCAGGAGCAGTGATCTACACAGGGCAGGACAGGTTAGCTGAAGTGACATTTATGATACAAGATACTTTATATTCACATAATTATCTTATAAAAACTAATTTATTGATTAGACATGGGCTGGTTAGCAGTACCAGGGTACCATCATTTTAAAAAATCTGGTTTAATTTTGTTCCTCCAGATTAAAGTCATGTTAATTGGCTGCCAGAGAAAGTCCCATGTTGAGCAGAATCTTCTCTGGCTGTGTGATGCTGCACACTGCCATCAGCTGGCTGAAATGAAGCTACTACATCTCTGGTTGCTAGTAAAATTTCCCAGAGTGATGACGTTAAAGCTAAAAGTAACGCCATCCTTCAATCTCATTTAGGCTGCTGTATTGGAAAAACAGTGACTTTTCTGTTAAATAAAAAAACAAACTAGACTCTAAAATATATTAGATTCTGTAAGATAATTTTATTTCAAACTTTTGTGTTAATACCCTGCTACTGTAAAACTGAAGCCCAGCCCATGACTATTAACCAAGTTTTTGTTACTATGTCCCACATATTCTTTATATCTGTTTGCAAATACATAATTTATAATCTGGAGCAGACATTTCAGAATCATTTGGTCATTTTCATCCTTAAATTACATTTTTGTGGGTGTGAGGTGATCTTGTGTGGTTTTAAAGTGTCTCAAAGTTAATTTTCTTGTACGACAGCAGTTTTTTTTTTGTTTTTTTTAATGTCTGGAAAATATTACAGTTTTCCATTTAGTCCTGAGCAAAAAAAGAAAAAGAAAAGAAAGATGGGTTGAAGATATATATATTTTTTTACAGATATACAACAAAATAATCTCAACACATCTGAAGGCTCAGATTAAGCTTTAGTTCCCGTTTTGACCACTAGAGGGAAACCTTTTCCAAGAACCTAACTACACGTCTTCTGTTTATCCAGACTCACCTTCCGCTTTATTAGGTACACCTTGTTAGTTTTGATTCAGATTTTGATTCTCCGTAGCATAGATTGACTATTGGGTCAGAAACGGTCCTCTGGTCCATCTTCACATGGCAGATTTAGATTTGTGAGCTCTAAATCCATGATATGAAGGTGCTCTGTTGAGGACTGAAAGGAGGACTGAAATGAACTAATTCTCAATTTAAGAAGATTTTTAGCTTCCTCACATGGACCATTATCCTGTGGGAAGAATCCTTCAGGAAATAGGTCCACTAAAGGAAAGGAAGGCAGATTATCAGATTAGTACCGAGGGGCAGAAATTGAAAGTATTCCTCTACATCATTACCTCACCACCAACCTGTGCTGTGATTTCATGTTTTATACACCAAATTCTGTTTATAAAAGCTGAATATTGCAGCTGAAGACACCTTGGTTTTAACAGGTGGTTATTTGAACTACGTTTGTCTTGTATCATCTCAAACCAGTCTGATCATCTTCCTCTGACGTCAACAAGAGATTTTCTCCACAGAGCCGTTTCTCCAGGGATATTTTCTCTTATTTGGGCCATTTTCTGTGGAACTGAGAGATGGCTGTGCATGAAACTGTAGATTTGCAGTGTCTGAAATATTCAGACCAACAATCCTGCCAGGTTCAAAGTCACCAAAATGCAGCGACTTGCTGCCATGTTATTGTTGTTTGTGTTAACAGAGGAATCTAATAAAGTGGCCAGTGGGAAAATATTAAAGCTTAGTAGTTTTTCTTATTTTGTACACTGCAAAAACACAAAATCTTAGCAAGTATTTTTATTCTAGTGCAAATATTTTAGTTCACTTGAAATGAGACAGAACTGACTTACAAAGTAACTTTTCAGCAAGAAATATGAGCTTGTTTTAAGTCAATTATTCCTTAATATTGTTGAAAAAGTTCTAGTTCCATTGGAAGATTATTTCATTTATAACAAGACATTTCCCCCATGTTATATTGAGAAATTATTGACTCCAAAAAGCTCATTTTGTGTTTTTGCAGTGTACTTTCTGCTATTGAGAGGAGTAAAAATCTATGGGGAAATTTTTAGTTAATGGCAATATATGTACTGGCATGGTGTCAGGGGTTCCTACAGATGAGCTGTATAACAATGAAATGCAAATATGAGGCCTTTCCCCCACAAACGCATACATGATAATAACTGAATTCAGTTTGGTCTATTTTTACAACGCTCATGAGGTTTTTGTAAATTATCTATATACATTGTCTTTTCCACACCACAAAAACATCGGACTAAAACGTGCTGGGAATCCAGTGGTCCCTTTCTGAGAGTTGAGTTGTGCTTCCTCTAGATGCACATAAAGATTTGACACAGCAGCACAAACAGCAGACTGAGCTGAAGATGCAAATGCTTCACGCTAAACGTGACATTGATGCGCGGCTACATGAGATGCGAGGAAACTGGTATGAATTTCAATGCTGTGGCCAGGATAGAGTGCTCACATTCACTCAGTTCATATTCCCTGCACATATGTAAATATGCAGGTTTTTGATGTATTCACCGTTTTGAAAATCAAGAATGGCTCAAAGCACCTGATAAGCATTTCTGGTAATTGTAAAATTAAGTTTAAAGGGTTGTTTTCACCTTGAAAACAGCAAAGTAATTCTTTAGTGTCACAATTTATAGAAAACCATAACTGTTTTGTATTTAAAATTCAAGTGACTTCACCTGGTGACATCTTCATTGCAAAACAAGAAAACCTCTCCACGTTTCATCCACACTGTCCGTTTTCTAAGAATACTTCACACAAAAACAAGGAAAACAAAGGTCAACTGATTGTTTTGAGAAGTGCTTGGGTTGTGGCTGGTCCAGCTTTGGCTGCAAAGAGAAAATGTGAGGTCATGGCTGTTTCTGTCCCACTCCCCATGCTCACAGTGCAACTGGTTTCACTCCATGCCGTTCCGCAGCATCTGATTGGCTGCGATAAGCATGACACTGATGATGAAAGCCATGGCGAAGGCGCAGATCAGGCTCTTCCTGACACATGTCTGCCGATTCTTCTTCTTAGGATGAACTGGAAGGAATGAAAAGAACAAGAAAGAAAAACATGAGAATGTTTTGTAATTCCTGGTGATTCATAATTAGACTATTATATAAACCCATCAAACCCCAAATCCTATCAGCTAATCAGATTTTAACAGGGAAATCAGAGAAAATATTAACAGGAGAATAACAGAAATCTATTAAAGTTTCATATTTGCAACATGCAAACACATGAACAAAAATAAATGTTAAAAGGTTGAAGGAATGGGAGCACACACTCTCAAGAAATCCCTGTTTGAGGCACAGCTTTATGCAATAATGTGAACATATAACATGCAAAAATAAGTCATATTTGTTTTTATGATGCCTAACAGGAAAATCCATTGCATTAAGAACAAAAACATTTACATTCGTTGGACTTTCTATCTTCTAAAATCAAAACCGATGGGAAAAACAAACTAATATAAATTTTGTAGCTGTCAATTTGTCTTGTGAAGTCCGAGTGTGATTCTACTGTTTCACGGCCAGTTATTAAACTGTTAAATTTCTGCCCAATACTCCCTCTGTTCAAAAAAGAGAAGAAGAAGCTGAATTAAAAATAATTTTGTTGTTATCTCACCCTAAACCAATCTTTCTCAAACTATGCAATCCTTTGGTAAGCTAAATGTAGCGTCGCTCTTAGAGCTAACAGTGGTTTACATGCAGTACCTAACGGGCCACTAGGGAGCGTGAGATCGAGCGCGACGCTACAGTTAGCTTACCAAAGGATTGCGTTTAAAATTAACAACAGATAAATGGCTCAAGTTTAAGTGGTAAGTGAGAGTTTATTAAAAGGGCCTTGGCCTGAAAAAAGTTTGCTTAACTGTCCAAAACGTATCTGACCACAGGGATTATTGTAGAGCCTCAGATAACTTTATTGCATTCTCTATATAAATGGCAGACATGATGAGATTATAAGATTGTCTGTCTCAAATAGATCTGTCTTCACATGGATTGTCATTGTCACAAGACTATGAAAATTACAGCAACAGAGAATAGGAAACATACCCTTAATTTAACTCAATTCCAGGACTTGAGAATCCTGGAATCCTAACTTTTATGCATTTGTAAGTTATAAAGGGTTCGCTCATCTAATTTGGGCACAGTTGCACAACCATTGAGTTCGTAACACCAGCCATAAAATCTTAAATACAGACTGTCAACTATAATCATGCTAAAAGATTTTAGAGCTGCCGAAGTAATAAATTCATTCCTGTGTCTTCTGTTGAACCAAGATTAAAATTTTAGGTTTTAGGATTTCTTCTTTGCTCCCCAGGGATCCACCGGTTCTTTGACTGAAACAAATATAGATGACACAGCAGCTAAGATTTCCTGCTGCCTTGTTTTGCTTCTCATGTCTGTGACCCAGATTATGGAAGCATCATCTCTGATGTAAAAAGAATGGTACATAACAGGCACAGACTGGTTACAAACTTGTACAACAGCAGCAAAAACAAAGAAAGGCAGACGGAGGTGGAAGTTTTGCTCCGCTGCTGTTTGGGCTGAGAGAGCTTTTGTTCTCCAAAGACGGAGCCTCCCTGAGATTTAAAATGAGAGCGTTAGAAAGAGACAGATGTGTTCTCCAACAGGCCAAAGTAAAAAGCCAAAAGTTTCCTCTTTGTCAGGTTCCATGTCTCAGCCTGTTAGAATCACACACTGCATCAATAAGTCAGCGTCAAAGCTCCGACTGCTGGATCTAAGAGAAGCTGTCGTCCCACTGGACGGATGGGAAAGAAGCTGGCATGAAAGAGGGAAGAGGAGGATGTGAGATCAGGTTAATGTGGGGGAAAAAGACGGCTGATTTTCTATTTCCTCTTTTCAAAACTTCCAATTTTCTTCTTCCAATAACTCCAAGGTACGGCCAGACCCGTCCTTTACCCCCTTATCACCTCCTCAACCAACACTTCTGCATTAATTCCTAATTCCTTCTCTTTTTTGAGGAATACCTCAGCCTGGACACCAAGACCAGCAGGATTCAGTCAGTTCTGAAAAGCGCCAGAATTTTATTTTAATTCTCCACTTGCATGCATCTAAAACCGGAAGAGGACTAAGGCTGAAGACCCCTGAACTATTTTTGTATGCAAAAATACCAGAGTAATGACAGAAAATTAACTCTTAAAGGATTTTTATTACTTTTCTAAAATTCACCTATATATGTATGCATCAGGATTTCCCACAGTGTATTATAAGCCTGGCAAAACAATATTTCACTCTATTTTCTGATTATATAAATTGATAAATGTTTCAGTCCCTTAGTGTTGACCTTGTAAAATAACAACAATAACAACAGAGCACAATATTTCCTGTGAGAAACTTTTCAAGTCTTCATTAGAGGACCAAACTTTCCCTGAGAGCAGCTTCCTCACCTCCTTCGTACTCAGGGCAGTTCCCTGAGGTTTCGTTGAGGCTCTCCTCCTCCGTGATGATGATGTTCTCTATGTCCTTCATCGTCAGGTGGTCCCGGAAGGCGTGAAACAGAACCTGCTTGAGCTCATCCAGAGACAGCTGCTGCATGTCAAACTGCAGTGATCAATGCAGAGACACAGAAACATCAGCAAAATTAGAGAATATTTTGTCATGTGAAGCAACACTGGTGCTACTTTTAGTCTAATTCTGTGTGAAATTCTGATTGTATTTAAAGGAAGAAGTTCCTAAATAATGGTCTAAGTTATTTTGATATTTGACATCAACATGCACAACCACACAAGCCCTCTAATAGCTTCAATAGTTACAGTAAAAACAGAGACATGTTTGCATCTCTGTGGTTGTTTGTAGACATTCAAGATGATTTATGAGGCTGTCACCTGCTTCTCATTTAACATCAGACTCTTATTCCGCCTCCACTGATCCAAAAAATTCACCTGCTTTCCGAAACTCTCAGAAGACTCTGCTAATACCCCCGGATAGGCGAGCGCCCAGCGTCCTGAAACCTGCTAGCATGTCTGGAATATTTACATCGCTGGCATCCTGGAATACCATCAGCCGCATGGTTTAGCACAACAGATGGCCTTTCTGAGGCAGGCATGGCGAAAAACGAGTGGAAAGAGGGAGGCTGAGAAAGGGAAAGTATGATGAAGTTCAAGAAAAGCCAGATGAATGAAGTAGTGAGAGGCAGATGGAGAAAACAGAACTGGCAGACAATGGTGGTAGAGATGAGGAAGAGTTGTAACAGAAGAAGATGCTCATTTTAGCAAGGGAATGATAGTCTTGCTCATCTTGTGCTGTAAAAATAAGTAGATTTTTTCTTTTAGGAAACCTAACCTCCAAGTTTAATTTATGGTTCTGAATTATTCTTTGTCCCCAAACACAACAGATCACTTGGAAGCTGGACGTTTTCCAAACTGGAGAGAGGATTTGTTCCCAAATCCTTCCTCTGGTGGCTGAATGATATTAAAAAGGACTACATATCCAGAGTGCAAATACATAATAGAAAGGCTGTCTGTGAATGAGAAACGCATTGTGAAGTGCTTTGTGGAACCTCGGCTAGATTAAAAAAGGATTATATAAGTGCACAACATTTGTCTTGGTATTTAATTCTTTCCTGTTTAATAATTTGTGTCTTTGGAAATGTATATTATTTATCATCCTGAGTGCTTTAGTTGGAAACACAATTGACTTTAAAAATGTGCCCAGCTAATACAAGTTAGGTATTGATTTAACACAAATCAAATCAACCAGGAGAGCATTATATATATATATATACATATATATACATATACATATACATATATATACATATATATACATATACATATACATATATATACATATATATACATATACATATACATATAT
>CAEFZX010028806.1:0-25143 GCA_903066825.1 Alfaro cultratus
TATATATATATTTGGCTGGGTTGTTGATAAGATCAATCCGAGCTTTGTCTGTGTTACTTTTAGAAGTGGAAGAGTTTAATCCCCAGCAGTGGTCACTTTATTTATTTATCTTTTTTTTTTTTTATTCTCTTGTGGCTGGATTTGTGCAAAAAAGTATTAAGACTCTTTGTTTTATTGATTGGTATTCCAGAGGGTAAAATAAGCCCTCAGATGCCCTACATTTGACAGGGTTTCTGTTCTCTAATGATACATGTAAATACGGCCCATTGCTTACACTTTGGCGGAAGAGCGGGAAGGAACAACACAATAGCCAAAATACAAGCCATCTGAGGAAAAAAACAACAAGAAACAGCACTTAACGGCCCAGAATGCACTGTACCCTGGGGAGAAGCCTCAATTACTGTTACACGTCCAAAAAGAAGAACTCTGGGAGAAGTGATTGCCTAGATGGAAATGGTTGTGTTTGTGCATGTGTGAGTGTTTTTTTTTTTCTTTTCTTTTGTGGGTGTTGGCTGGAAGAGGATGGATGGAGAGGCACTCAGTTAAAAGATCTTTCAGGAACACTTTGCCTCCGTGACGTTGACGCGAGCTGTTGATTGACGTGCACTTCTCGATAGAAACCAGAGCTATCAACGTATCCGCCGCGCATTAGGGATGGCACGGTCCTAAGGGAGGGGCCTAAGTGGTAAATGATGTTGCTCAAGACACTCTCTGTCAACAGCGAGTGTGTGTCTGTGAGTACGTGAGTGCTGAGGACAGCAAAGCATTCAATCAGAGCTTTGATTGAAAAACATTCATGTCCTTAAAGATCAGGATTGTGTACGCTGATTTATGGTGGTGCATGTGGGTGGGTATGTGTGTGTATAGAGGTGAGTTTGATGGGGTTTTTTTAGGTTTGAGATCCAGTGAAAGGGGAAGAAGTGAAGTGAAATCTTAAACAACATAATGAAGTTAAACTCATGTAAACGCAAAGTTTTGATAAATTTCATATCCAGGAGGAAGAAGGGAAAGGCTCTTGCGGTATGAACTCCCAGAGATCCAAATTATGTTTTTGTGATTGGAGTAATGCCTTCCCTTCTTCATTTTTATCTACTCTTACAGCATCTCACAAAAGTATTTAATACCTTGTGAACCTTTCCACATATTCCACTTCACAAATGCAAATTTATGCATATCTTATTGGAAATTAAGACAGAGACCAACACAGAGTGGTGTATAATTGTGAAGTTCAAAAACATACTTCCAATCATTTATACAAATAATAATCTGGGGAGGGGGTGGGATGAAATACATAGCGTATGTATTCCCCTTTACAATGATACCTCCAAATGCAGAAGTTGTAAAAAAAAATAAAAAATAGAAAGTATAGTTGAAATGTGTATATTATAATACCAGAAATGAATGCAGCTGTCCCGGGAATGCCTTACAGAATATTGTAGATTAAAGAGGATCCTGACCACTAAGAACACCCCAGAGAGATCAGGAATAAAGTTATAGAAAAGTTTAAGGATCAGGTTATAAAATAATATCTCAAGCTTTGACCAAATCATAGACCACTGTTCAGTTCCTCATGCATAAATAACAGGATAACAAAGTGTGGGACAGGTGCTCGAGATCCAGACTGCCTGAGATTAAACTGTTTTGTAATGAAGACAATGGAATCTCTAGATGTACAAGGTTTTGTAGAGATGCATACCAAAAGACTTGCAGCTGTAGTTGCAACTAAAACTGGTTGAGTGCATTGGCACTTTCCAGATTTTTTATTTATTTATTGTTTGGTAGTACAAATTTGAAAACTATTTATCCCATTCAGTCCACTTCTCTACTTTGCATTGCTGTACTACATACAAACCTCACGAAAGCATTGAACTTTTTTGTAGTCGGACAAAATGTAAACAAGCTTCAGGGGCAGGATGATTACTCTTGCAAGGAAATGTAACCTCATTCCACTCATTGTCCTGCTGCATCAGTTGATCATCGATTGCTCAGATCAAAATTGTCCGTAATAAGTTTTCGACTGAAGGAGCTGAAAAGGTGAGATTGAAAGGAATCTTGTTCTGGGACCTTAATCAGCACTAGGTGGCACTCTGGCTTCTCTGGGATCAAAGGCGGCTGAGTTTGTTCAGCTTTCCCAGCTTCCACAAACCAGTGTGTGTATGTGTCAGTCAGAACAACCGCTAGAAGTCAAGGGTGTGTGTTTACATGGCTGATGTTCCCATGGCAGATGTGGTCTGAACATCTTTTTGATTCGGGAATGCGCACAGAAAAGCTGCAGCCCCATACGGCTCTGCTGTTTCTTCTTTCCCTGCAAACATGTGCTTTCAATCTCTCCAAACACTACGAGCTCTCTCTCTCTCTCTCTCTTTGCCATTTTTACAAGGTCATTGCAAAACAATGCTCTTTGTTTTGCACATTAGCTATGAATTAGCTATCCCACCCATCCCTGTGCTTGCGCATGGAGGAGTTTCTGATGTGTGGAGCCTCTCGCTGGGGCCCAGCTTTCCTCCTGTCAGAGTGAGGGCTCCTTGGTCGCTGTTATATTTCAAGCTGTTATTGTTGGCCCTCTCTCAACCCCAGTAAGATCTTTAGTCCTTTTCCCAAGCGATATAACCCCCACACACATCACACAGTATCTGACCCCTGTCTCCATGACACATGACAGGTCCACCGTGGAGAGTGTGTGTGGGCATGTGAGCAAAGGGGGGGAGGACTGATAGGCCGGGTGCGCGCCTTTTAATGTGGAGGATTTTCTTTTCAAGTAAATGTGCGAGTGTGTGGCACAGGGCAGAGTCTTTTTTTTAATTTTATTTTATTTTATTTTGCGAGTGCACAGAGTGTATCTGGCACGGCGCGTTGGGATGGAGCACGCTAAAAACAATGAGCACGCTTGACACAAGTTCAAAGTCGCACAGACAAACCGCTGTGATCTCCAGCCACACACACAGATGTTCTTAATGGGACTAAAGTAGCATTCACATTCCTGCGGATAACCAGTCTGTTTATTTTTCTTTCTGAAGCGGAGTGGATCGACACTTACCCCGGTGAAAGAAAAAAATACAAAAAAACAACGGTGGGTGGAGAGGAACGGAGGATGATAAAACGTGCGCCACAGTTTGAACCTCCAGAGTTAATTTGTCAGTATTGCTAAAGCATGAAACCTGAGGGCTTGATTTAAGAGTGGCGGTAATGCAGTGTGTAATGGAAGTTAATGCCGGCGAGAGATTCTTTAAAAGTCAAAAAGTGGCTGGTGTGTCATTCCATGACGCGTTGCGGGGGGAGCGAGGAGGGAGTTCTGGCATAATTGTGACGGCTTATATTTATGAGTCAGGGGGTGTTGCGTTAAATCCTGTCGGGTTTTTTTTATGCACCGAGCACACGTCCGCGCGCACACGCGGAGCAAAGAGCCGCACAGGTACGCGCTGGAGCATCTGCTCCTTTACAGCCAGATTGAATTAGCAATTACAGAGAGTAAAAAACCAGAACAAAACATCTGGAGCTGGAAGCAGCACAGGTTATAAATCTGTGCATTAGGGGGGTATGAAAATGAGCCCAAGTGAGAATCTCAAGGACAGTGTCTCTGCTTGGCCCATTAACATGCCAGGGGTGTCAAAAAGGACCCGAGGCAATGGAAGAAATGGGACAGAGCAGAGGGCTTTAGAGGGCATGCAGCACAACAGAGAACAGCGAGGTAAAACGTTTCCGTCAACTCTATTGTGTCTTGCAGAAGTAGTGGGCTTTTTCCGCATTTTGTACAACCACAGGGTTCAGTTATATTTTGATGGGATTTTACGTCGTAGACCAGGACAAAGCAGAGCCTAACTGTGCATTGGAAAGAACATAATTTGGTGCAATTAATATTTACAAAAATATGAAGTGATTTGGATTCAATCCCCTTTATTCTGATGCCACACAGTTGACATTTTTGTCTGCATGGTTTTATTTATTTATTTTGTGTGTGTTTCATGTTTTTCAGTTTTCCTTACAGGGGAAGAGGTACAGGTGGAGCAGACGTCCCTCCTTCCTGATGGGGAGGGTGGATGAGACGCCAGAACAGCCAGGAAGCAGCAGCAGCGGTTGCATCCCACGCAGTGAGGTAGGAAGAGACTTTTGGAAATGGAGACTCCTACTGTCATGGATGATTTAAGACCTGATTCCAGTAGGAGATTCAGGGAATTAGAAAATTTCTTCTAGTTGTTTTTTTTTTTTTTTTTTTTAACTCACGCACATTTTATTACTATTTTAGCCACTTTTTAAAAGTTTTTTTTATTTATTTCACAATTAATTGTAAGTAATGTTTAACTACTTTCAAATAATCTTTACTTGGTTGCCGTTTGTCTTCTCCCTGTTGATTTCAAAATAACCATTAAAACCAGTCCATGTCCACTCTGACTCTCCAGTAAAATGTTGCCTTCCATTCTCACTTGGAACTGTAAAATTCCGACTTCCCAGTCGAAAATAAATCGGAAACCGGGAGCAACCCTGACTACGTCCAGTTACGATTTGAAAGGCAGGCTTTGCGTTTCATTATGGCCACTCCTCGCATCAGCAGCAGCAAGACATGGTGGGAGCATTTATTATTGTACAAGACACACATGTAAGAGTGTAAGTAAAATCAAAGTGACAAGTTGCGCCTGCAACTGCAAAAGTGGTGTTTGCTTATGGAGAGTAAAACTTAAAATGATGTTTGTAAGAGCGATTGCAAACGATGTTTACGGGCGTCCTTAACTAGAACGCTGTTACCTCGGGTCTGACCCAGCTCTGAGTTCCCACTTTCCAGGTAACTGGCATGCAGTAGAAGTCCCAGTGCAACCAATTGGCTTCAGAATCCAACTAATTAGTAAAAACAGGACTCTACCTGGGTGTAATCTAATCTAACAGCTGTTCTCTGAAGACCTCAGAGGTTAGAGGACATCAGAGAACAAACAGCTCCATGAAGACCACAGAACACTTTTGTGCCAATTCTTGCATAAAATAATTGATCAAATGAGTCTCCAAGAGTGCAAAGCTGGTGGAGGCATATTCAGAAGGCCCGTAGCTGTAAATGCAGCAAAAGGTAGAGATACACAGTAATGGCTAAAGGGCTAAATAAAAATGCATTACACACTTTTCAGATTTAAGTTGAAGAAAACATTGAAAACTATGTTGTTTATTTTTCTGCAACCCACTTCTTTGTGATCTGTCGCACTAAACCTCGATAAACTATGTTGAATTTGAGGTTGAGGTGCAACAAAATATGAAAAAGGTCTAGCATGAATAGTTTTGAAAGGTGCTGCATAAGGGCACAATGCTGTAGTTATTATAAGATAAGGAGAATTTACCCTTCTTACATAAGCTGACCTCTACACACAATGAGAAAACTGTGGAAAAAGCAAAGAGAAGCTATGAAATAAGACCTAAAGGGTTTTGGCAAAACCTTTCGAGTTGTGTGGGTGCGAGAATTAAGAAAACGAGGCCAAAGATTATGTCCTGGCACGTTTAAGGACGCTGGATGTGGTGGTGGGTGTTCGCGGATGTACTTATGCACAGATTGGTTCAAGTTCACATAAATGCGAGCTTGGAAAACAACAGTAACATTACCACATCTGTTTTTGCTATTATTGGCACAATAAATTACGTAGCCAATTTGTTTGCGCTGTCGTTGTAGTAATATAATCAAATTATCCCATGTTAGGGAAATGATTATGTACGGAGCGGAACCCATCAGGGATTCACAAGGCAATCAGTGAAGTAAGACAGAGCTAAAATGTTAACGAGCTGCATATCAACTGTAGCAGATCTGCTTATGTCTTATGAATAACTAGCAGCAAAACGAGAAAAACTTCTCAACTCCGGATAGAATTAAAAGAAAAACACAACCAGCAATGCTGTACCCACTAATCAGTCAGGGCTAGGAGGGATAAGTCATTGCGGAATATCAGCCTGGCAGAGCAGTCTGAATAAGAACAGATAGCGGAACGGTCATAATTGAAAGGGTCCAACACGTGCAAAAGGAGAAGTGCGTGGAATGAAGGACAATATCAAATGAGCCTTATCAATTAAAAGCCAGGAAACAGTGTTTACAATCCCACTCGGCGGCGAAACACTCGGCGGATGTTTCAAATAGGTCAAGGTTGAAGTGAAAACAAAAGTTAGTCGATTAGCAGGCGAGGTGCAACGCTCCTAATTTGTATGCTAATCTGGCAGATCATCATATCATGTAGGTGCCTGGCTGCGATTCTACATCTGCACGCACCCATTTAATTATCCAAACACAATTCACAAAAGTCACTGGAAACAAACCAAACCAAAATAAAGTAATTTGCATATATTTAAAAGAGCAGATAAACTCCCTCGGGGTTGGTTAATATTTCAGAGGCATAATAATAATATGCAAAATCATTCACTTTTTTTTTCCCCCCCCTGCACCAAAACAAAGTAGCATTGTCGATGTAATTAGGGTGTTTTAGAGTTGAATCACCCTGGCAAATGACCATGTTTTTCTCTCTCTGGGAGACCACTGGGTGTATGTATGTATGCATGGAAAACTCTCTCCTCCTCCTGCTAAAAAATAATGTGTGTGTGTGTGTGTGTGTGTGTGTGTGCGTCAGCGTTGCATTGTCAACGCTCGTCCAAGTCCACACGGTCTCAGAAAAAGGATTGATTAAAGAGAGAGTGTCTGTCTCAGAGCAGTTAATGAGGTTTAGTCCCATGAGCTGCGAGGTTTCAGGTTCGTACGCGTGCGTGCACGTGTGTGTCTGCGTGCGCGCGCGCAGACCTCATGGAAGGCGTTGTTAATTGGCTAAGACTTACTTTCAGCAGGGGGATAGGCAAGGGCACAGTGCTTCCACATTTTGTAGAGTCTCATTTGCAGAACACGGCGATACGTTCGCCTTCCATAATAAATATTATTTTGACAGAGTGATGACTCAGTAACATGCTGACACGAAGAAGTATTGGTTTAATTAAACTTTGAGTTTTGTTGCATTTATTCTGATTTGCATATAAAACATTTCTGTTTGAATGATTTAAAACGGCGGTGGGGGTGTTTTAATGGTGCTATCCGGTGGTGCACTGTTTTTTTTTTTGTTTTTTTCCACAAAAAATGTGCAGTGACAGGACGTAAAAAGTGCAGCTGGGGATTTGGCTCTTTTGAAAGATTTAAAAAAGAAAAAGTTTTTCAATGTATGAATAATAAAAAAAAAGATTTTGTGTGTATGTTGGTTAATGGCAATACTGATCAGCTGGTACTAAGAAATGTACGCAACACACAAATTCACATTCTAGTAAGAGGATTGTGACTGAAAACATGCAATTAAAAAGGAAAAAAATTAGGATAAATGGATAGACTCAAATTAATTCAGATCACTCGCCTTCTGCCTTGAGTGATGTAATAAGAGACATGCGAGCAGGGAATGTTGTTTTTTAAACCTTTAATCTTATCCTGATTAAATATTTCTTTACAGTGAAAAACCAAAGCAATCTGTTTTTGTATAGGTGATGATGCCTAAAGTTAAATGATTTCAAAGCACTGTCTGCCAAGTAGCTTTAAGTGTTTTGAGTCACCTAAGCTTTATTAGAAAATGTGAATGAAATCCAACTTGCTTGGTCTCTGGAAACAAAAAAAGAGGAGGAAGAAAGAGGAGTAAAAATAAAATAGAAATATTCTCAAGAAGATAGCACAAAAAAAAACAAACACTTGAGGATGGATGCGGTCTCTCCGGGTCTCGGTACTGACCTGTCCATCTACATGCATATGCAGACCCGTGTGTTCCTTTGCAGCGCAACATGCGGCTCATCTCGAACAGCAGGAACCATTGCTGCTTTCATGTGGAGCACAGCCCAAAGTAGAGCAAGATCACTACGTGCGTGTTGAGTATGCATGCGTGTGCGTGTGTGCGTACGTGTGTGTGTGGTGTGTGTAAAACCTAGGCTTTTCCCCCCATGGGACCGGCACAAACACGCTTCCCATCTTTCCTTTGAGTTTCACATTCAAAGGTTCCTCTCGTTCAGCTGTCAGTCATTCCCTCAGCCAATCAAGCCCCCTCATTCGCAGTCTGTTTATAGATCAAGGGCGGTTTTAGCGTATGTATGTTGATGTGACTGGAATTTTCACCATGACTAATACTGATACTGTAAATATTCATTTTTTTTTTTTTTTTTTTTTTTTTACACATCACCTATGCTGTCAATCAAAATCAACATTACGGCGCTGTATTGTGGTTGGCACTGAAAGGCCTTTAACAACAGTAATTACCGCAGGTCCTGGAAACCCCGTTGTGGCCAATACAGAATTTCTAGAAAAGCCACTGTGGACAGTGAGGAAAAATGTTTTTTAAAGCAAACGCAATGAGATAAGTTTGAAGTTCATATGGAGAAAAAAAAAAAAAAACTGTAGTCCTCATAGCTATAAAACAACAACAACCACAAAAAGACAAGAGAGGATGTTGGTTGTGTGTGTATTTCATATGCATTTAAGACTAAGTGCTGCACAGAAACATTAACGACTGCATGAAGGCGATCGCAACCCAGATATGTCACAACTAGTTTAGTGGCTAAGTGTATAAATGCAAAAAGGATAAACAGTACAAATGTATTTAATATATATAAAAACAGAATGGAAGAAACAAAGAAAGACATCAGATAAACTGTGGCAGCATAAACCTTGAATTTTTCCATATTTTCTTCACATTACATTCACAGTGTAGCACATAAGTGTGAAGTGGAAGGACAAATGTTATAAGACAAAGGTTTATGTTTCTTTTATTTTTGTTCAAATAAAAATCTGAAAAGTGCGGTGTCCATTTGTGTTCAAATTCCTTTGCTGAGAAGAACCAGTTGTTTTTAGAAGTTACCAATTTTGTACTTGTGTTCTAAACACAAGGCAATCCTGGAAGAAAACCTGCTAGAGGCTGCAAAAGACTTTAACCAACAATAAAATGCAGCAATAACTACCGGAGAGTAAAGATTGAGACATATTTGTGTTTTAGAACGGCAACGTTCATAACTATGTCCAATTAAGAAATCTGTAACTTGACTTGAAAATCGATGTTTTAGCATGCTTTCCACCCAGAATGACTGAGCTTAAGCTATTTCACAAAGAATGGTCAAAAAGTTTCAACTATAGTTACGCAAAGTTGGTGGAGAATTACCGCAAAAGACTGACTGCAAGTAATCAAGTCAAGTATTGACTAGTGAAGGTTTGAATCCAAACACACACTACAAATGTCAGATTTTTTTTGTACAAAAATAAATAAATAAATATGACAGCCATTTATCCTTTTCCTTCTACTTCACCAAATATCTCTGTAAAATACATCTCAGTTTGTGGCTTTAATGTTACAAAATGAACACAGTCAAAGGAAATTAATGCTTTTGCAAGGTACTGTGCTGAAAGAAGGAAAAAGAGGGGCAGCAGCAGCACAGAATGAGAGAAAGCAAACAGACGGTGCATCAGGTGACAGCAGGCGTTATCAGAGCTCACCTCTGATTGCGGTCTATTATGGTGGAACAATAGTTTCCTGCAGGCCATGCTAACGACCTGTGTGTGACAGCAACAGGGGAAATTAACCCAGTCTGCTCTGTTCCAGAAGGAAATCTGACAAAGGGGGGAGAACAAGAGGAAAGAATAATTTGCACACCTGTTATTTGGTAATATAGCTGCCATATGGCCATACCTGCACGGTGAAGAGTTGTGCCACCAACAGAGGGCAGCAGAGAGCTTCAGAGCTACAACATACTCCTCTGAGGTCAACCCAAGCACCTCTGCTTTTGGATTCACACTGACTCAATCTGCATTATCAACCCAAAAGACGCAACACTCCAGTTTTTACGTCTGATGTAACTTCCTTTAAGTGGTTGTGGATTACATGTGAAGTGAGATGGTGTCACGGGGAGACAGTTGTTTGTGTTTGTGAAACTTTCCCCCCCACGCGCAGCCCCATCTCTCCATGTTTCCCAGCTGAAACAAGGGTGGAGGTGGTGTTTGAACTGCGGGGGCACTGGTAATGGCGGAGCGAGTGTTCTGCAGCACGTCTCAGCGAGAAACCAGCCCGATCTATTCACACTACACGCAGAGCCGTGGCCTCCAGGCTTGAGTTCCTGCTTCGGTAATGACTCTGTTCCCCTGTGGAATGTAGAACATTGTCTTTCCTCAAATGAGGGAAGCGCGCAGTCTCTCGCAAACACACACACACACACGCACACACCACAGCAATATGCATGAAACACACACAAGGCTGTAAACATAAACAGACTGAAGGAAGAGAAAAAAAAATGTGCTCACTTGCCCACACACAAAACAAGCGCTCTCACCTGCATCTCTTCAGATTCAGACATTGATTGGGCCTCTCTCTCTCTCTCTCTCTCGCTCTGGGTTGGCTCGCCTCTCTCCTGATCAATCAGTGAGTTTATAGACCACAATGTGTGGCAGCCTGCATTGCTCTTTCCCCCCTCGTCTTCGTTACCGATCAGAGAAAATCCCACTCTAAGCAAGTGCAATGCACATTCATACAATTTTAATGACTCTTAAATTAACCATCATATTTTTATTTTTTTGCTCCACTCCTTCACTGACTAAATCACTTAATATGCATCAGCACTGGCCTCACTTGTGGGCTTCGCCATGACAGTTTTATAATTCCTGCGCAATGGGCATTGTGTTTATTTATGAGCGTGTAGGCTTTTTTGGCTGATAAATGGCACAATTAAACAGTGCTCAGACACTCGAGCAGGCGATTCAGGCTGCCGACAGATTTTTAGTGTCCTCTTCCTTGGCTAACGATGAAGGTAAATAATGCCTTAACGAGGTTGCTGGAACAGTTGTTTGAGGATTCATTTTATCTTTTGCTTTGAGCCGCAGTGGTCGAATAGGAACACAAAAGCGATGCTCACTGCTTAGATTTCACACTTTGAACATAATTTAAGAGCTTGTTAACAAATTCTTTTACAGTTTCCACCAAGGTTACGGCCGAGCATTGAGATGATTCCTCAGAGTTATGTCGGTACTGAGGAGACTAATATTTTTAAATTTTTTTTTCTCTGAAGGTCCCTGTTCTAGTTCTTTGCAAACGTGCTCCCACTGTTTTACACATTTTGTCGACAACTACAAAATCTCCCATGCATTTTATTGGGATTTTATGTGATAGACCAGCATAAAGTAGTGTATGAGTATGAGGAGGTAGGAAAATGCTATCTGATAATTTTCTTTTTGCAGATATAAATCTGAAAAGTGTGACATGCAATTGCATTTAGGCCTCCGAGTTATCATTATAGAATCACCGTTCATTGTGATTGCAGCTGCAAGGCCTTATGGGATATCCCTCAACCAGTTAAGCGCAGCCAGAGACGGAAATTCTTCTTTGCAAAAATAGCTCTGAACATTAATTTTCTACTCCTGCTGCTGCAGATTCTCAATTGACGAAAGCCTAGACTTTGACTGTGCCGTTCCTCACATAAATATGCTTTGATCTAAGCCATTTCATCGTAGCGCTGGACGTTTGTTAAGGGCCATTTTCCAGCTGGTTGAAGAAACTCCACCTCAGTCTCAAGTCATTTGTAACCTCTAATAGGTTTTCATCCAGGACCGCCCCGCATTTAGCTCCATCCATCTTCCTATCAACTGTGACAAGCTTTCCTGTCACTGCTGTAAGAAAGCATCCCCCATACCTGGAGCATATTTCAGTGTGGAGATGGTGTGTCCAGGCTGTTGTGCAGTGTTAGTTTTCCTCTAAACGTAGCGTAAAGAAGGCTAACAAGCCCAATTTTGGTTCATTTAGCCAGAGCAGGTCCCTAAATGGCTACAACTACAAATTATAATTCTTGTTTCTCAAAAATAGCTTTTTCTTTGAGAGAATTTCTTAAAGGCCATGTGTTTTTTTTGTTTTTTTTGGAGTGCATGCTTAATAGTGGTCCTATCAACAAATTCTCCCACCTGAGCTGTTGGTTCCTGCAGCTCCTCCAGAGTTTACACGTTCCTCTTGTTTCTGCTTAGCCGGTCAGTTTAAGTCGGGTCGGCATTACTGTAATAAAATGTATCTGTATAAAGCTTATTTATTTTATCGTGAATAAAAAAAAAACTATAGATTTTTAATTTATTTTTAGGGCTTAGCTCGAAACAAGGCGTCAAACTTTTACAGGGAACCAAAAATACATTTCCTTGATATACTGTATTGTGGCCAACTGAGTCCTTTCCATATTTATGGAGAACAAATAAAAAAAAGCTACCTCTATAAGTAAAAATCAAATTTGCAGCCTATTAAAAAAAGAAAGATATAGAGATAAAAAAAGAAAAGCAATAAAAGTATTTGTATCAGAGTGTGAAACTCTTTTAAAAATTCTTTTGAGAAATTAAATAAATATAAGTAATAGAACTGCTGAAATCACCAGTCCTCTTCAAAATGCTCCTTGTTTCTCTATTTCTTTTGTCAGAACTACCAGGAGAAATTGTAAAGGGGCCAAGGAGCCACATGCTGCTCTGGAGCCACAGGTTGTACGCTGCTGGCCATGTTTTAGCAGGCATGCAGTTGTGCTAATCTCTCTTTAGTTTTCAGAGGAAATATTAAAGTTTTTTTCAACTGATGTCTTCATGCAACAACTGCACTTGGAGATTCAGGTGTTTGCTTCCGAAATCAGTAGATTGTTCTGTATGACAGTCAAGGAGTCTCAACACAAATTCACGTCCCACTTTTTAGATTTCTACTTGCAAAAGAGAGTTCTGAAGCCGTGCATCAGTTTCCTTCACCTTCACAATTACTGTATGCTACACTTTTGTTCACATCAAATCTGAATAATAAAAAAAAAAAAATCTGAAAAACTAATAATGTATTTGTGTTTTTAACATGGGAAAATGAGAGAAAAAGTTCAAGGTGCATAATTGTGCATCAATGCGCCGCATCTGTTGACTTTCACTCTCTGTTTCTGCTCATTTCTTACTTAACGCGACATGATTGCGGTGCCAGGTCACATAAGACAGACAACAGCGGAGCTGAGCTCTCCGGGCACCACGGAAAGCAAATCTTCTGACTTCCTGTATGCATTATTTAAGGGCCCCCATTGGTCGCTGTGAGTTTAGCGATGAAAGAGGCCTGATGCAACGCTCGGCAACCGTGTTTTACAGTATTGCTTTACAAACTATTGTAAGGCACGGCTAGAACAAGGGAAGGCATTAGCCAGGCCTTGGGAGGAGGGTAGCTTTATGAGCCCTCTGAGGCTGGCCGGGCAGCGCCTGGGCTCCTGTGCAGTTAAGCAGCCGGCTACGGCGCTACAAGCTGCCCCTACATTTACAGAATGCCCTTGGACGGAGGATGTGTGTGTGTGTGAGACTGAGTGAGGGAGAAAGTGAGGGGGCTTGCATGCTCATGGGCTAATGAGTGCATGTGTTAATGCCTGTGTGTGTTTTTCTGCACACATTTTTGTGTGTGTGTGTATGTGTGAGCGCACATGGACGGGATGTTGTTGGGTTGAGTCAGTCTCCAGAGGGAAGGAGAAGGACAAATGCTCCTTAAAAATAGCCCCTGGGCAGCTGGTGTACACAGTCTATCAGCAGTCCGTCCCTGGGGCCAAGGAGGGGAGGGCGAGAGAGGGGTGTGGGGGGGGGGGAATTGGAGAGAAAAATGGGGAGCGAGAAAGAGACAGCGGATGGATGTGAGAAGAAGAAATGTGGGATTGGAAGTGGAATGCAAAGAGAGAAAGACGACGGTTGGGGGGGAGTTCAATCTGTTTGAGGCAAAAAAAGAAGTAAAACAGTTTGAAACAACAACAACAAAAAAAATCCAGTGAGAGCAGACTAGTCAGCAAAATCTAGAAGAAGAGGAGTGCCTCCAGGTCCCAGTTGTGAATGCTCTGGAGGTCAGAGTAAGGGATAGGGTTTTAGAGAGAGCAGAATTGTCCCCAGACGTCTTCAGTTACTAATATACCAGAGTGTGCTACGCTAAATCGCTCCCTGTCGGCGCAGGGAAAGATCTCCGAGACCCACTGAGACCCTTTATGGAAATAACTCTATCCCATTTGCTCTCGATAAGTCGCTGCAACACTCTGCATGTATGTGCATGTGCAGAAAAAGGGGTGGGGGGAGCGCGTGTGTGTGTCTTGAAGGTTTGAAACGAAGGTGCTCACTGAGCATTTGCGTGCGTCATTTTTAATGGACGTTTTTTTTTTTACAACTGGCCCAACCTAGTGGGAGCAACAAAGTCATCAGGCTATTAGATATTTATGGAGCTGGAATGGATTTTTGAGGGCTGCAACGGGAAAACTCCCAGAAAATTTAGATTAAACCTAAAAAAATGAAAAAAAAAAAGTAAAAAATAAAAAGAAGGAAAAAAATAATAAGCAAAAGTCTCCCAGAAGAAATATCAGGTGGAGTGGAGTTTGATGCTGGGAAGGAAATGTGGGTTGTTTTTCAACTTTAAATGAGAAATAAAGAGCTGGGAGTCATGCTATGGTTGCCTGAAGGATCCCACTCGCTTGCAGCATCATCAACACACCAATTAGAGTCAGAGGCTGGGAAAGGATCAATGCAGCGCTCAAAGCGTGTGTGTGCGTGTGGGTGGTGTGCATGTGAGCGGGGATAGATGTGTTTCGTTAGCTCCTCCACAGAGCTAATTGAGCTGTTTCTCCTCAACAGTTGGGAGCTCTTAGGCTGCGGACAGATGCCCTTGGGCACAAGGTGTGTGTGCGTGAGTGTGTGCGTGTATTTTCCCATCAGTTTGTGTGCATCTGTATGTTTGGCCCTGCAAGTATGTGTTCCATCCTGCCATAGTGACTGTGAGAGTTTGTTGGTGCATGCCAAAATAAAAAAATTGGGTGAATGCGCATGTGTGTATGTGTGTGTGTGTGTGTGTGCAAGTCACGCAGGCTGTTGGTCTTTCAGTGGCGTATTTAGTGGTCTCCAGGCGTCATTAGTACCCTGACTGTCACATCGAGAAGTCTGCTTGAGCTCTTTATAAAGCTTTGTTTAGAATACCCCGGCCACATGTGCGCCACTGCGACTGATGAGCCCTGAGCGGGTGCTGATGGAGTTTATCCGTGTGTGTGCAGGCGTGTGTGTGTGTGTGGAAGTGGGGTGGTGACGGAGCAAAGCCGTCCTGACAGAGATGTTACCCAGCAGTGGGGTCCTGTGCCCAGCCCCCTTCGTAAAAACACACACACATGCACGCACACACGCAGGCAGAATCACATTCTACTATTACTTACTCGAGCAGCCTGCCTCTCGGCGTCATAGTTCAGGTTGCGATTAAGTTTAGAGAGGAGGTTATAGTTTGTTTATTTTGGGAAAAAGAACATGACACTTGGAGCATGGAAAAAGGAGCTTAAATTAATGTTCGAATGGACGAATAAGAATCTGATTCATTCATTCCTTTACTCGAAAGCAAAGCCAAATTCCTCGTTGGCGCCAATGAAACCGATTCTGATTTTGGGAGCACATTTTCATGACAGGACTTTTTACTATTGGTTTTAATCTCTAATCAAAATGCTTCAGCATTTCTGTTTCAAATTGTTTTATTTAAACTGGGTGTGTTTACTAATTTTTCTTTTTTTTTTTTAAATAGCTTTTCCCCACTCTTATCCCCTGGTTTTTTGAGTTTGTGTAACTACATTTCTAAAGTTTTGGAACTTACAGATGGAAAGATGAACTCTGGGTCTGTTCATCCCTTTGCGCATTGGGCCCCAGATGACACCGTTTGGCCCCAACCTACTTCTTTTAAAGGAAAAAAAAAAAGACTTTTGTGCCCATGATTTGACCATTGCTAATTCATGTACTTTTCTTGGTACTTAGTTGTTTTGATGAGTTATGGAGATCAGCGATCATAAAACATTCTCACCTTTCATACGTCATTTAAATGCACATTATGTCTTTGTTTTCTAAAGACTCCATATTGAGTTGTTTTAGTTCTGACTGCCAGTTGGGCCTGTTGACTGTAATGAAATATGACAGATTATTTATGACTGGTAGTTGATGTTGATCCAAATGCAGAAATAAGGCAGAGAGAATCATGGTGAAAGCAGATATGGAGAAATACAGGAAACAGAAGATTTGGAGCGTGATTGGCAGCGCTAAGACCCTCCCCTTGGCTCTGATTGGTTGTTTCTGACTGAGGAGCTATTTCTGCAGATGGCAGTAGGACCACAGTGAGAAGACCGAGAAGCTTCATTTTTTCACAGAATGTCTCATATTGCTTTCTCAGGACATAGTGACAGCTTTAAAAAATATGTAAAAAAAACCAAAACATCTTTTATAAAAGTTACCTACTGCAGCACTAATACATACATGCATATTTTTTTTCTATAACCGTGTATATTCTGGCAAAATTTTACAAAAGTTTTTTTTTTTTTTTTTTTTTAACTTGAGCTGCACATTACAAACTATATTTTTAATTGTATTAAAAAAAACAACAACTGTGTATTTTATTGATGCAAATCACATGCTGGTCTTATCTAGTAAAACATTTTTTTTTTTAAATCAGAGATGTGAAATGCTACAAATGTGCTCACCAGTTGCTTCCACTGCAATTGTAATGATTCATTTTCAAATTTTTTGTCCCTCTTAAGCTGCAAATCAGGAAGCCTGAAAAAGAGAGAGAGAGAGAAACATGCTTGTTTTGTTTTGAACCTTGAAGTAGTGTTTTAAAAGAAATTTGTGAGGGGGAAAAGAGAGAGAAGAATTTCTACACAGTATGCTTCTCCTTTTGCCTGCAGACCTCCTTTTCTGGCATCAGGATGATGTACTGTAAGTGGACCTGGCTCAAAATAAACCATGTTGTCCATGTTCACGAAAACAAAGGACAGAGTCACCGTCTGCAAAGGGGTTTGCTTGTTTGTGTGTATCTGATGGCAGACCGGGGTTATTACTGCAATTTATTGCTGGTTAAAATTAAAACACAGAACATTGTCAGATATGTTGTACACTGCTTACTAATGCGATTATTATGATTCCGCACCAGAAACACAACCCTCTGAAACCCCCCCCCCCCAACAACAATAAGCATTCCTTAGACTTTAAAACCACAAGGAACTTGTATGCTATACAGAGTTTTAAATACGGGACGTGAAGAATTTCTTCATTTTTCTTTCTTTCTTTTTTTTTTTACAGTATCTTTGGGCTTGGAAACTGCACACTTGTCATACTAATCAAGCATGTGATGTGTGTAAGCAACAGTGGAATCAACAAGTAATCTACCTGTATTTTCAAGAAAACTTTTTGTCACTTCTGTCCGGTGCTGTAGCCGTCTCTCCTCACCACAGCAGCTGGCTCTCTGATGGGTTATCTCTCATTCATTTTCAAACAAACACGCACGCACACACACACACACACCAACACACATTCTCCCAATCCTGAACACATTTGCTCACCCAGCTCTTGCGTGTCGCGCACTTCCCCATTTGCAGTTCACACACACATGTTCCTTTAAAAAAAAAAAAAAAAAACCTTTCTCTCTTTTTTTTTTTTTAAATACAACTTCCACCTTAACTTCTTGCAGAAGTGCACCCCACTCAGTCCTTTAGCACAAGTAGATTTACTTTGAGGTGCTCAGGAAAGCAGTCTAACTTTCTAGTATGAGACTAGTCATTGAGTTTACCCTCCAGGGACCGCCGCTATATAACTTATACTCACTTTACAGGACTCCCATATCAGTGGAAGGCACCTCTCCGCGAAAACCACTGAAGTAGGAGTTGGGGTAAAGCTATTTGATGTTTTGTAGGGAACGCATCTGAGGTAATGGATACTGTGTGAAAGGGTTACAGCAGCATGAGCGAACTGACAAAGTTAGTTTGGGCCTTACAGATCTTTAAATCCCCCCGGATCTCTCTCTCTCTCTTAAAAAAAAAAAAAAAAAAAATGCCCCCTTCCTGCACTCGCCTCTACGCCGGGTTGTGTGTGCGCTCTGCGCTCTCTCTCGCGCTTGCTTGTGATGATTGGTACCTGGGCTAACAGAGAGGAGTCCCTCAGGTCCTCCTGTGACGGTTCCCGGGTCTGGTCAGTTAACCTCCATCTCTCTCTTTGATCGCTAAAGCTCAGACGACCCTCGGGGAAAACGCGGCGCGCGCTCAAACCTCGGTCAGTTTTTTGTTTTTTTTCTTCTTCTTCTTCTTCTTTTCTTTTTTTTTTATCCCAACACATTTTCCACGCACATACACATCCAGTGCAGACAAGTGGACTGACACGAGAATAACTTGCGCTTATGCCAAAGTGCACACGCGCCCCGCTCTCACCTAGACACGCACGCACACTTTAACACGCTCACGCGAGGTAATGCTATACAGCCAGTGTCAGTGAGAACAGGGTACTTAAGGTGCTATTACACTCCCATTACCTCGACTCTCATGTGCAATCAGCGAGAGGTGATGGCCTGTATTCTGGCTACACACAGCCTGTTCTCCCTGCTGGCAGCGCTGTGGACAGAAGCCCGAGGCGCCGAGCTCCGGGATCGTTAGGTAGCAAAAGGCGATAAGATTTAATCTGAAGGGCGTGTGTCATATCGGCGGAAGGCAGAGTGGAGAGAGAGAGAGAGAGAGAGAGAGAGAGAGAAGGGGTGGTGGGGGAAAGCGCGAGCATCGCAAACACGGATGAAGCTCATCCTCGTGTTTGCAGAGGATGATGATAGATACGCAGAGTTTCTTGTGTTTGGGAAGCTGTTGTAATGAAAGGCACGGAAAGAAAACATCACTACCAGCCCACCCTCCTCCCCACCTCTGCTTTCTACCTGTTTTTTGTACCCCCCACCCCCCCTCCCTCTCTTACACATACACACGCACACGCAAAAACGCACACAGAGAAACCTTGGTTCTCTCTCAGCTGGCCCCAGATAGTTTTGCTCTTCCCCCAGCTCCTCTGGGACCCCTTCTCTGTGTCGTTAATCAGAGCTCCTCAGCTCAGCTTCTCTTTCTCTCCCCCTTTTTCTTTTTCTCTTTTTTTTCCTTTCTTTCTCTCTCTCTTTCCAACCAACTCACACACATGCACGCATACACACCCACATGCAGCCATGTAAGTCTCTCTCTCTATCCTCCTCCTCCTCCCCATGCATCCTCAGTCCCATCTATCATAAACCAGCAGTGTGAAGGTGGGGTTGTGTGTGAAAGTATGGCTCTGGTGTGTGTCTGCCCATACATGTGCGCGCTGTGGGCACACAACGCCGCGTCTCCCTCAGCAGAAATGAATTGAGACTTTACAAGAAGAAAAGCAATTAGGCCGGGGCTCTGCCCTATCATTCACCGGCTAATGTATCAGAGGCAAAGTGAATATTATTAACGGACAGGGCGGGTGAGGCTCGGTGGGTTTTAACAGCCAGGAGGTAGGGGCGGGGAGGGGAAGAAGAAAAGACTAATGATTGTGATGAAGTAACCCCGAGTCGAAGGGTTTTAATCACTTGTAGACTTTGTAGCTTTGCAGTTGACACGCTCTTTATGATAACCGCTCCCCTCACAGCTCTCAGGCTCTGCCATCCAATGAACAACGGCGTGCGCAAGAATCAAACGAGACACTGTTGCACAAGGACAAGGATGGCTGAGTACAATGCAACATAATTACTCATTCATCATCAGCACTGCGTGAGTGAGTGAGAGAGTGAGTGAGTGGAACACATGCAATCTGAGCAGTGCTGGTTTATTTACCCATATGCATGAATCCATGCCCAGGGCCTTGCAAAAGTATTAATACCCCTGGAACTCAGCACCATACCTTGCCCACATAAATAGAAATAATTGAAACCACTCCACCGTGGCTCTAAGTGTGTGTGTTTGGCGCGGTCGCCCTGCTATGAAGGTGAGACTCTCTCACCCTGGTTCAAGTTGTTTGAAGACTATCACCCAACTTCCCATAAACTCTGCCCCGCTTTTTCTGTGGCCGATAAAGCAAAGCACCACCACAGGTTGGTGCTGCCCACACCAAGTGAGAGGTACTCTAGGTTCAGGGTGGCATATTTCTGTTTTGATGTCATCCAAACAAAGCAGATCTCTGTGTGGCTTGTGGCAAATGTTACTTGAGGTGATTTTCTTCCATAAAAGCCAGATTTTGCGGTGTGGATGCACATCGGTTGCCCCGCTGACATTGATGGCCTCCTGGCTGCATCTCTGATTAAGATAATGCTTTATAGTCTTAACCCTGCTGTAAACCACTCCACAGCTTTATATCTGACCTGTCTAGTGTCTTCTTTGGTCTTCACGATGCTGCTTGTTCTCTCAGAAGAGTATGTGACCTTCACAGAAAAGCTATAAATATTCTGAGAATAATCTCACACAGGTGGACTGTATTTACTACTTAGGTGACTTCTGTAAGCTATTGTTCCCAGTGGATTTCATCTAGAGATCTCAGAGTATTCAACAGTGCATGATATGTTTTCCCCTCTGGCTGAAATAACTTAAGGAAGATGCGTTATCTGAGGTTCAGGTTTTTGTGGAACCTGACTAAATTATTTGTGAAAAACCCACGTTTGTGTATTTTTTCCCTCTTTTTTTCCCCCCAGCATATTCAAAATATTCAAAAGAAAATTCAGCACTGAAAGCCGAAATGCCAACACACAATGCTACTTGACACGCTGTTGTCTGGTGTTTGCTTAGCAGCCAATTCAGGAGTGCTAATTGGCTGTATCCCCAACGAGAAATAGAAGACTGTAGACGTTAGCTTCTGAGGTCTAGTGCTAAGATGGTTACCACTGAGTGTATTAAAGCATATTGAGGCATATTCAGTGTTTGAACAATTACAATAGGTCATTCTAAGGATTTATTTAGAGGATTCGTTGATTTGCTTGTTGCGTCTCAAAGAGCTCACAGCAAGATTTGGGGCTTTTCATTTTTTTATTTAGAGTCGGTTCTTGATGTTTTGGGTCTTTGTCAGGTTGCAGAGTCCGGTCCTAATTCGATTGCATTTTTGAAATGGTGTCACATTTTCATCATGCACGCTCCGATGCGCAGTGGAATTCAAGGTGGATTCTGTGACGGTGAGATGGGGACGCAGCAAAACATTATTCCAGACGTCCTGCTCATTGTTTTATATGGCAAACCTAGTTTTCATGTTTTCTGGAGAGAAAAGCTTCCTGCCTACACATATCCTAACCACACAGACCTGCTAACGTTGTACAGTCTCTTTCTGATTGCTCAGCCAATCAGTTTAAAATGAACAGCAGTAAGAGTCTACTATGATCACATTTTAGTTTTTAGTGACTTCCTTTAGCATCTTGCTGTCTGCTTTCTGTGTCAACTTTCTTCTAAAGCCAAACCTGGACATGTATGCAGTTAAATTTGAATGTCCTCCAATCATGAAGTATATTCCAAACAGTGAAATGACTTTTGCGGTCTCTTGAAATGCCCTACCAGACTCTTTTTTTTTTAATTTCCTGAAGGCCGCAGACAGCTCTTTGGATCTCACCATGGTGTTCACATCTCACTTCAACACTTACATGCGTAATGATGTGATACATTTATTTTAGCTCTTTTGAGCAGGAAGAGAGGAGAGAGTCCCAATTTGTCCTTTCTCAGAAATTGCATTTTAATGCAATTTTATGGGACTCACATTATTTTTATATATCATGTGCGGCCGCGTGAAAATAAAGAAGAAGTAAAGAGGCGCAAGTGGGAGCCAGAGGCTGAGGCAGAACAGATAAAACAAATGGAAAGCTCAAATGTGCAGCACGCAGAGGACATGGAGACAAATTATGGGAAAAGCGCCGGGAGGAAGAGGGCACAGAGACAAAGTGCAAAAAGAGAGAAGGGCGCAAGAGGTGCAGCATTGATGGACAGAGTCAAACAGGGCTGGGTCGAGAAGAGAGGAGGTGAAGGAACAGCGTCGGGTCAGTGATGCATAGAGGCAAACCATTTGCACCTCAGCAGTAGCTGAGCAGAGTGCTCTTGACTTTGCATGTTTGTGTGTAAGATACTGGCATGTGTGCGTGTGTGGGTGTGTGTCGGCGTGTGTGTGTACTCGCTTTACATGGTTTTTGCGGAAAACTGGGTTCAGGTCTGGGATGTTACATGCTGTAATGGTGGCTTTTTGAACAGCATTTTTGTTTCACATCTCTACACCGAGCTCTTAAATGTCATGCATTTTAAAAAGTCTGGCTCCCCGTGGGTCACGCTGACATTGATGTGTGGACTCTTCCTCAAGCAGGAAGCCTTCATCTTTGGGATTTCAGGCAGCGCAATTTTTTATTTATTTTTTTGATGCTCTCTGGTTATATTTGTTAACATCCCTGTACTCTTTAACAGCAGATGTGATACAATAACTCAATCACTGAACACGCTAAATATTGAGATAAGCCTATCGTGACCCTGAGGGGGAAAAGAAAAAAAAATAAAAATACGAGGCCAAATGTTCCAGCCTGTTTCAATGTTGCACCCACAATTACTGGAGATTACAGCCAAATTACTTCCACATGCACTCAATGAAAACTTTACAATCTCTCCCACAATACAAGATGAGGTGACTGTGTTTGGCCTGCAACCAACAGAGAGGAAAGACAAGGAAGGCTGGAGGAAGTAAAGGGGGGAGAGGGAGAGCCCAAGAGCAACAGGGAGAGAGTGGAAATATTTAAGAACTAGGTGGACGGTTTCGATAAAGATCTTATTTTCCGAACAAACGTGCAATCAACAGTTTCTCTCCCTCAGAATCTCTACTCCGAAATCTGTCAAAATTGGAAGCAAATGTTGCGGGCGAGACCGCACTGGAATACAAAACATTCCAGTTGTTTCACAATCCACCACCAGAAACGAGCTGGCTAGGAGGGGGGGAGGAGTTGAAGAACGAGGGAGGGAAGAGAAAAATCAAAATCAGGTTCGACTTCACCAGCAAGCTGAAGAATGCTTCAAGACGGGCCCTTGAAGATGCATTTGTAGTTAGTAAAGGAGGAAGAGGACCATAACGGGATAATGTTACCAAATTCACCATGTGGGGGTCGGAAAACTGAAATATTGCATCTTCTCCACAAAGGACAAAGGCTATCAAATTTCCTTTTGAAAATAATAATACGAGTACTTTTTTAAAAATGATAATGTAAATAGTTTGTCTGACTTAAGATTTTTTACACCGTACCACATTTTGATAGTTGTAGCAAACCTCTTGTAGCATTTGGGGACAGAAACCTACAGTCTGGACAGATTTTGGAAATTAAAACAAAGTTAATTACTTGATGGAGGTAACTGTCCACTGTCACTGGGAAAGGATGCAACAATCTTGGCTTATACTTTTTAATTTTTATTTAATTTTTTTTTTTTTACTTTTTACCAAATACCATTAAATTTTGAATTAATTCTAGTATCAAACTGAAGTGGATATATTTAGTTTGCATGATAAATCATATTTCATGTAGCATTTTGTTTTCTCAAACCAACTTTTCTCAGCTAGAAGTGAGAAAAAAATTGGTTTGAAAAACACGTAAAGTGGATTTGTTTCGTTTTTTTTTTTTTTTTCACTGTACACTGTCTTTTGCATTTTAGTGCTATTCTTCCACCATGCATGCAGTCACTTAGAGGCTTGGTGCATCTTGTGCAGTTAACATACAAACTCCATTTAGAGACTCACTTGAGATTTGAACCAAAGAGCCTCTTGCTGTGAGGCGACAGTATGTCACCACTGGCTTATCACTCATGTTGGTTCATGAAAGCAAAAATTGGAGAATTAAAAGTAGTTGTTGGAATTGGTGTTACTAAATCCTAATTATAAACCACATGACTCCTTGTAAGGAAACAGTTCACACTGATGCTCTGTCCCATTATTCACCTCAACTTCTCTCTCAAAGAGTTTTTCATAATGCCAAAGGAAAAAAAAGAATTACTTTGACATTTAAGCATGTTCAAAGAAGATGATTTTTTTTTAAGCAAGTTCTATGAAGTTATCAGTAATAGTTCCCACCTGCTGTAGACAGATGTCTCATTGAAGTGAATATTTAGAAAAATTAAGAAGTCTACAGAGCAGCAACTTAAATTTAAAATAGAAATCTCGATATGTGTGGCATGCAACACTTTGCTTGTGGATATTCATTATTTACGCTTTCACAAGAGCCAGTTATTGAGTTTGTTGATATTTTCTTAGCCAGAAGAATACTTGCTACCACAGGATGTTAAGCTGGATAAGACTGCAGAAAGCATCAGTCTGACTTACCACCTGATCAGCTGATTATGAGTCCAAAACGCAACAAAAACCTGGGAAATCACAAGAATCTTCTGCGTGCAGATGTCCTCAGAACAAACCGACGAGCTGCAGCAGATGAGGGAGATCGACTTCATTGTTTTGCTCACTTACCAGGCAAACTCCAATTAGCAGCACAAGCTGATAACTATGTGTGTGACTGATTTCATGAGAAACAGTCACATGTGCAAAGAGACAGATGGATCAAGCTACACTGAGGTCACTCATTAGCAACAATTCATCCTGGCTCATTCCCCCACACTGACAGTGGTGAAAAAAGCAAACAAGAAAACATTTAAGTTGTTCAAAGTACAGTGAATAAAGCTATAGCAGGTTTCCGACATTCAGGACACACAGTTAAGACTGTAATTACTTACATCTTTGTCAGATTTTGGTTTAAATTCGTCTCTAAGTTTTGATTAGAATGGCCTAACCAAAGTCCTGACTTGAACTTAATAGAGGACGTGTGGAGAAAGCTAAGGATTAGGGTGATGGCAAGGAGGGCTTCCATCATAAAAGACTTGAAGCTCATGTTCTGCATTCTACATGATGATGAACCACAGATTTTAAATGATATATGTCATAATATATACAAACTGCATAGTGGATGTGCAATGTGCCTTAAAGCCAAGATTTGTGCCTATGAAACAGAGTTTTATCTATGTACCATTTGTAAGGACAACAAAACATTTTCGTAGCTTTGGTTACCAGAAAGATATCACTCTGCTGTGTTTGTTACCCATGTAAAAAAATTAAAAATCTGAAATCCCTCTCTAAGACACAAGTTTCCACTTTGCTTGAGAGAAAGACATATGAGAAATTTTCGACTTTTCCAATTCAGAATTTTGGAATTTGATCTCCAATTTCCGAGTGTAAATTGTAGCGGTATTAGTGGAAGTGCTCCTTAACACACGACCATGCAGAGTTACGTTTGGACACACCTTCTCATTCAATGAGTTTCCTTTATTTTCATGACTATTGACATTGTAGATTCACACTGAAGGCATCAAACTATGAATTAACACATGTGGAAATATGTACTAAACAAAAAA
>CAEFZX010028807.1:0-24119 GCA_903066825.1 Alfaro cultratus
AAAACTCACACAATGTCCATAAACAGCCGTCTTAGAATTCTACAATTTAAATGGCTAATGCGTATCTATGTTACGCCTGTGCATTTAAATAAATACAATAACAATATCCCAGATCTTTGTGTAAAATGTAATTCTAAAGGGACTCTAATACACTGCATGTGGGAATGCAGACAAATCAAAGCGTTTTGGACAGAGGTGAAAGATAAAATTTTAAAAATTATCTTAAAGCAAATTTCACTGGATCCCAAATTATTCCTGTTAGCTTTACACCCTGGGAAACATAATTTTAGTAAATCAGAATGTACTTTTATAGATATAAGCTCATTAGCTGCAAAAAAATTTATTTCTTTGACTTGGAAAAATATCAGTAGGCCTGGTGCCACGCAGTGGTTGAAGCAGATGTCGTCTAATTTGTCGATAGAAAGAATAACATATATTAGGAAATTAAAAAGGTATCTTTTTGAGAGGATTTGAGGGCCCTTCATTAATGTTATTGAGGACTTAGACCTGTCAGAGGGTTTGTTTGAGTTCTGATTTGCTGGAACCTGCGGTGTGTCATGATGTATAGATATGTACATTTATATCTAACCAATTGTAATCTGTTGAATACCCCTGCTTTCTCTTTCTTTCTTTGTCTTTATCTTTCCAAGTTGAGTAGGAATAATTACCGTCATGTAATAACTACAAAGAAAACTTGTTCAACAGTCACATGATTGTATTTTCAAAGTGGAAAATCTCAATAAAAATATTTTGGTAAGAATAGTAGAAATGTGTCACTAATATTCCTGATGAGGCAAAAATCAATTCACATAAGGAAAAAACTAAAAAGATCCGTCTGTCAGCCTCCATTTTGTAACGATGCCATGGCAACGTTGGAATGCCGTTGCCACGGCGACGGTATTGGAACATACAAAAAATGAGAGACATTTAACTGTTTTTCTTCTGCAAGGTTGGAAAATGTAAGATTAATGTCGAGATTAAATGTTTGATGCAGAGTGAGGCTTTTTATTTGTAATCAGAGTAAAATAATTTTCCTCCTATGGCAAATATTAAGCCTGCTGCTAGCTAGTCTGAAGGAGCAGAGTGGGGGAGGAGCTGCGCCTCGAAGGCGGGGCTAGGGCCACCCAGCAAAACCACAGGGTTGTTTTTGATGAGGAAAATACTTCAGAACATGATGGAAGGCTAAAAACAAAGTTAATTTTACATGATACCGGCCCTTTAAGAAGACTGGAGCAGATCGGGAGGATCCTTCACTCACTGATAGATTGAAACTGAAATCACTTTGAACTGAACTGTTAAGAGATGGTAAAGAGCTGGCATTATTTTAATGGTTTGTTTTAAACCGACATCATGAAGTAAATCTGACCTTCATTGGCTGCAGTTTAAACATCATCCTCCTCATCATCACTTTGAGTGTTAGACTTCATAGGTGATGAAGATCCCAGATGACGCCGTCGGCTCAGGCTGCAGCTGCTAACAGACAAATAGCTCCAGTGTGAAATCATTTAGTTCATGTCATGTCCTGCCTGAAGGTTTACACGTCCAAAGGTACGAGGCTGAAACGCAGAGCGATAAAGTGTGAAGTCTGGATCAGATTAAGAGGGAGGCTTCTTTCTCCCCTCACACACACACACACACACACACACACGCTGTGATGGAGCTGCAGGGGCGAACAGCAGAGGACAGTCTGTGGGAACACGCTGCTGAATAATTACGGCTGACATCAGAACCGTTTGCTTTAGCTCTCTGAAGTAGCAGCGCTCATTTGTACGGCCTGCAGCGACGCATGTGAGGCTGCAGGAGAGAAAGTTTGAAAACCCGTTATTCCTTATTACCAACATGAGGAAAAGATTAAACGATTTAAACGTCTCCACTCGGTGTGACACATTAGCAAGTGGGTTTTTATTTTTTACAACTGTGAGCAAAACTTTGTCAATATTCAGCTAATGTTGAAAAACAATTTCACAATTTCTTAAATAAGAAATGCAATTAAAATCACGTTTGTTCACGCAGTAAGTCATTAAAAACATGCCGCCATCTTCCTCTAACAACTTCCTGTCGTCTTTTCTGTGTGGTTTCTGCCAGTAGTAACTTCCTGTAGTTGAACACATAATTTGTGTGATGCAAAAAGTTGCTTCCATTGTAGTTTTGCAAAATAAGCCAAAACGTTTTGTTGAAAAATTATTTTTTCCAAATTGGCGTGTCCATTAAGTGACTTTATTGTTGTAATTAATTTTGTTTGCTGTTCTACGGTCAGTGGAAACGCAGATCTGACAGCTCAGCTGCCTTTCTCTTAAAAAACAGGAAACGGCTTCAGATCTCACTGGAGCGTGGAAGAGGATCAGCTCCAAAAACCTCCCGAACTGAGTGCAGTAAAAGGCTGAAAGTTGCGTGCGCCGGTTCAGAACACACACACAGCCACACCTGAGCCGCCTTCAATAGGTGTTATTCAGCAGCCTGACAGCCGGGACAATGGCGCCGACCGCGGCGGTCCGCTCAGGAGGAACCGACCTGCCTGAACACATCGGGCCGCCGAGGCTTTCCGTGCCTCCGTGACTTCAGGTGATATCCGGTTTCTGAGTGGATACACTCCCTTTGTCTTCACTTGCAGCTGTTTTGTAACAGGTTTGAGGTGAAATAACAAGTTGGCGAAACGCATCCGGCACGCCTGGACTCCGGCTGACGGCGCTCAGACGGATTCCTTCAGACAGGATGAGGGAATGTTATTGCAGCATCTTTCAGCCAAACGTTTACATGTCATCGTCTTTTGTGCGCCAACTAATTCCAGCTCAGCTTTGCAGATGAAACGGTTCCGACTGCAGTGCAGGAAGCGCCACATATCTAAACCGCAACATCCCATAAACATGAAGCAAAAACAGTTTTTCAGTAAGCCATTTAAAAAGTTTTCAGAAATAAAAAGAGCTCTTTCGGGCCACACCCACAAATCCAGTTTAAAAGTCACTGAACAATTCAAGATGGCGCCCGTGGTCGTCAAGGAAAGTGTTGCTTTGCATAAAATTGACCAATATTTATCATCGATGAATACTTCTGGTGTCAAATTGGACATAATTGGTCTCACAGAAATCATATTTACTGATTATTTTTACATGATGGCCACTGTGGTTGTGGTGAATGTCTGGTGTTACTTCACACCCTGCACACTTTGAACCATAGAAATCACACTTTTCCTGATGCACATTTTTAGAAATGGCTGCTATGGTTGTAACCTAATAGAGATTAAATGTTTGCACTAAGATCAACATTAGTTATTGCCACTGGTGGCCACAGCTAACTAAAAAATTAGCTTCACTAACTGTAGTTTGCTAAACAAGAATATTAGCTTGTGCTAAATCTCTGAAAATAAAATGCTAGTGGAAACAAATGCTAAACATCTAAAATAAATTATCAGAAGCTAACGCTAAACTGCTAAGCACATTAAAAAAATTACTAGAAGCTAATGCTAAACTACTAGACATAAAAAAATTCAGAAGCTAACAATAAGCACATACAAAAGAATTTGCTGAAGCTAACACTAAACTGCTAAACAAATTAAAAAAATCAGAATCTAAGCGCATTAAAAATTAGCAGAAGATAACACTAAACCACTATTTTACTGGAGGCTAATGCTAAACATAAAAACTTATTTTGAAAATGCAAATGCTAGACTGATCCGCACATAAAATAATCCAACACATTCTCACACCCTACTCGTCATATATTGACGCGTAACCGTCTCAGTCTGTGTTCATCTTCATTTCCTCCGGTTGACGATGAGTTTGTTTAATTTGCAGAATATTTAAAGCTGAAAAGCAGAAACAAAAGAGCTGCTTAGCCATTTCACTCAGAGACGCTGAACTCGTTTACCAATTTATTTCATTTACAGTTTGACAGTAAAGAGCAGTTTGTCTCTCATTGCATGTTGGGTTTAAGCTGCACATTTAACACCTTCATGTGCATCATCAGTCGTATCCAACCAGGAGCGTCACGGAGGGGGAAACCCCAGGAAGGACGCAGAGTGCCTGAAGGAGGACAAAGCCTTGAATTGGGGCGACTTCCAGGCTGAACTCTGACCGTACGACTCTGGAGTGGAGGGAGAAAAACGTCTGGAAAACAACAGGAACGATCCTGTTACTCTGAATTTACAACCAATTAATTCCTCATTTTTCAGAAGCACAAAGAATTAATACCACATACAAGACATGCTTCAGAAAAATATCAGTTTATCTGCTGAAAGGCTCAAAAAGCAGTTTTTAATAGTAAGACCTTAAACATAAGGACATATTTTGTATTTATCTGAAGTGATAATTGTGGAGATGTTTCACCTGACGGTGGCTGAGTGTGCAGAGTGGGAGGTCAGTGGGTTCTGTAGGCTGTAGGACCGGAAGGTGGCAGGTTCTGAACAAAACACCAGAGAAATCCACAGTTCATGAAGAAACAACAACAGATTACGGTTCTTCAGTTGACTGAAACATCGACCCCATGAAGGAGCGGATGCTGTTAATTTACTGATTTATAGTTTGAAATTAATATTAATGCTTTTAGGAAGAGAGGCGTTAAAACCTAAAAGTCCCTCCACTAAACTTTCCATTGAATTTTGGAGAAGTGCTAACTCAGCAGTGTTCTCTGTGGTTGTGTTGGACAGAACATGTTCAGCTGTTCGGGTTCTGAAACCGACTCACCTGATCGTCCCTCTGGCGGCGCCTTCATCACCGACAGTCTGGCCGCAGAAACGGGCTGAAGCAGAGTCACAGAATCGTTACCTGAGCCTCACTTCCTGCTGCCTTCATGCAAACTTCAGGGCAAGATGCAACCTAAGGCAGGGGTGTCCAAAGAGCGGCCCAGGGGCCATTTGTGGCCCTCGGACTGACTCTGTGCGGCCCCCCAACAACAATTCAAAACTGGTGCAAATTTGGCCCGTAGCTGCAGATGGAGACTTTTAATTTGTAATCAGGGTAAAAATTGTTACAACATATTTTTTATGCAGGAAAATGTAAAGTACAACAGAAAGTATTCATGGTTTTATAACCAAACTTTAACAAAACATCAGTAAAAGTTTTTCCAGAGACTTTTACTGAAAACCCAACTTTGCTGCAACAAAATCAGATTTTATTCTTTCTGAAACTGTGATAAATGGCAAATGTTTGTAAACAAAGTGACACAAATCCTGTTTTTATCACTGAACATAAATTCATTCAGTGAAGCCCAGAAGAAACTGAAAACCAAATGTTTTTCTTTTAATACAGCAAACATGAAAAATCTGCTGCAGCGGCTCATGCAGGAAAGGAAAGAAGTACATTTCTGCCAACAAATTTAGAAATTTTGAGCATAATCTCATAAACTTTCCAGGAAAAATAAGGAAATTTGTTGAAAAAAAAATCTAAATTTTAAATAAATATCAGAAATTTTCTAGAAAAAACATCGAAATGCCAGAGTTTTCAAATGTTGAAGATTTTCTTTTGAAAATTTAAAAGTTTTATATAAAATTCCTGACATGAATCACAAAATGTCTGAATTTTTGATGGAAATTTGCTTCTTTTCTTCTACTATAAAGGCCCTGATGTGCCGTCATAAAAATCCCTTTTAAGTTTCGGATCTACAGAAAATATCAGGATAATTTATTTGCTCTATTTTGGTTGGTTTTTCTAGCCTGCGATTAGTTTTGAGTTTACAATTTTTTCCCACATGCCATAAAGTTTGGACACCCTGCCCTAGGAGATGGGCTTTAACAAGGAAGTAAAGTAAAGACACCCACTTTCCTGAACAGACTCCTTTCATCCAGCTCCAGGCTTTGGCTGCTGGCACACAGGAAGGCACACTTCATTAGTTCAGCCGCTGAACGCCGCGCCGCTGAACGCCGCGCCGCTGAACGCCGCGCCGCTGAACGCCGCGCCGCTGAACGCCGCGCCGCTGAACGCCGCGCCGCTTCCTTTAACCACAAGCTTTCAGCAAAAGCAACATTTATTCTGCCCAAAGTGAGAAACCCTGAAACTCACAGCTGGATCAGTGGAGCGAAGCAGAACGCTGTTCATGCTGAAAGTTACAACCTTTTGTTTCACATGTGTAGAAATTATTCAGATTATACTGACACTAATTAAACACCAGTTATAGTTTACCAGACATGAAACATGAGGTTTTATATCAAACATGGAGACAAAAACACTCACATGTTGGTGGCTGACGCGTGACGCGGGAGGAACACGGGAGACTCGTATGGAATCTGAAGCACTAAATACAAACAATAAATAACAATCAGACAGAAACTAGAAAACTTAAAATCAGAGGTTTTGAGCATTAGAGCGTAAATAATTCAAACTAAAGATTTAAAGTTACGTCTGTCATGTCATGGTTCCCAAAAGTGTTTCATATTTAGAAAAATGCTAAACTTAAGATGCTAATGTTAGCTTAATATGTGAGCTATAACTAGCATGTTGCTTATCACTGACCTTATCAATTCAGTTCAAGTTTAGCTTATAAATCAAATTTTGATAAAATGCTAAGTTTATCTATAAAGCTAACATTAGCAATGAGGGCTATCACTAGCATGTTGACCCAAAGTCCGTGTTGTATGGAAACAATAGCGTAAAAGCTAAAATGCTAATCTTAGCCCATATGCTAAGATTAGCATCAGTACGGTGGTGCATGCTAACGTTGAGCCCGCGTTAAGAGAGCCGGATTAATGAATAATGGAGAGGTGGAGAATAACAACGATGTTTGGGTTTTCTTCATCATTTCCTCATTTATATCCGTTTATGTCTTGCCATTTTTGGTTCAGTATTTATTGTTTCTTTCTGCATTTGGCTCGTTTTCAAACCCCAACAGGCCAATTAAAACTATTCACATCACTTTATGCAGAACATCGTTATCCTGGCACATTTATGGAATAAAGACTCATAACTGACAGTAAATAACATGGAATATCTTCTGTTTTTCTTTTACGACGTTTTAATGTATTTTAGTGTTTGTGTGTAGCAATGTTCACCTGATTTGTTTCCATGCGGGGTGTGAGGACTGCTGCTGATTTGAGACGGAGCTTTTAAACTGCAGAAAAACAAAATATTCATTTTATTAAACCGCAAAATTCTTGATTTGAATCCAACAATAAAAGGCAGTTTAGATTTAAACTTTCCACAGCAAAATGTAGTTTATACTTTAAAAACCTTCTAAAACTTTAAAACTATAATTATATTTTGCTTTTATTTGCAGCTTAAAGTATTTCTGTATAATCCAGTTTTGGTTGGTGCCTGTTGACTGAAACAGTTCAGGCATTAGTGAGTCCAGAGCGCCACCTAGTGGAGAGTGAAGCGTATTTCACTGCATTTATGGAAAATGAAGATTTTACAGAACAGAGCAGATAAACAGCAGAAGTTTTCATCAAATACATGGCAAATATAACAGAAATAATAAAAACATCCTGGGAATATTCAGGTGTAAAAGTAGAAAATAACAGATGAAAGCAGATGGATTAATAAAAATAAGAAAACTGAACATTAAGAAGAGATTTCCAATATACAGAAAATAAAATAAAAACCCTGTATAGTTATTAAAAACAAACCCAACTTCACAGAAATGTGCAACTAAGTTGGATAGTTTTCTAGATTTTTATTGCAGGAGACAAGTTTAAAAAATGAAACAATATGTCTGAATATCTGTGCATAAAAAATGTTATTAACACGAGTGTGTAAATATTTAGCAGGATTTGTGGCTCCAGCAGCTCAGGAGAATTTTCACTTTCAATCAAGACAAAAATCTTCTTACAGTAAATATTATTAGATTAAAAGACAAAGTGATTATCTTTTTAAATTCTGAAAATCAGGATTTATGCACCTAATCTGATTTTCATTCATTTATGAAACTTTGCTTCTTTTTTTGTTGCTGAGAATATAATGTTTTTTAATGAGGCAAACCTACAAAATCCTTTTTAAGTTTCACATCTGCAATGATTTACACACTTCTTCTTTCTTTCTTTCTTTCTTTCTTTCTTTCTTTCTTTCTTTCTTTCTTTCTTTCTTTCTTTCTTTCTTTCTTTCTTTCAAAAACCTATTTGTTGCTGAAAACATAAATAAACTAAAGTATAATTTTGGGCGATTTTAACTACTGACTGAGAATTAACGTAATATTGATAATCTGCATAATAACTCTGGATTAAACGAGCCGGCTGACCTGTGGTGCTGGAGAGAGTTTTCCAGCTTAACAATGTAAGCCCTCTGATCATTCAGATTCCTTTAAAAACAAAACAGGAAATTAAACATCTGAAAACTTCAATCTGGTCCATGAAGCTGCAGTTTTTACTCACTTCCTCATCTGCTGCATTTCTTGCTTTATATTGACCAACATGTCTTCTAGTTTATGATTCTGTAAAATGCAGCAAAACGGCAGAATTATCGGTTTTTGATCATCACAAGAAAAATAAAGTCTGTAAGTGTTTAAAGCTGGTGGGAAGAGGCTAAAAACAAATGCACACCACACTTTTCAGAAATTAAACAGTGGGTTATTTACCTAACAACTATCTGTTGGCTGTAAAGTGAGAGTTTCTCACCTTTTGCTTGTAGTAATTGAGTAACCGCTTCTGATGTCGGGCCTGAAACGCCACAACCTGGAAGAAAACAAGGTGAAATCTGCAAGAACAACCTAAAATAATTGAATCAAACACATCTGGGGACAGTTATCACAGGATAGTTTGTAATAAATGTGGAACTGTGCAAACTTTGCTGATCTCAGTCAGATGTCTGGTTGCCACAACGCCGATGTCAGAAAACAAAGCCTTCACGTCTGAGCTGCTCTGAAAACATGAACACATGAAACCTGAAGGTGAAACAGCAGAAACCCGAATCTGTGTGGGAATAAATTGTTCTTACTTTGTCAGAAAGAGGAGAAACCTGGCACTGGCTGCTGCATATCAAACACCGGCCACGGCTGCCTGGAAAAGAGCAGCCGAACATTTATGACACCGCAACGTTTTCGTTCTTCCTCTCTTACATCGGGGGGCCAAACTTGTATGGGTTTTGATTTGTAGTTGGGGGGCCGCACACAATCAGTCCAACAACCGCAAATGGCCCCCGAGCCACTCTTTGGACACCCCTGATTTAAGATAAAGTGATGCTGAGGAAGACACCCAGAGAACCAACATGAATAATTTGGGTTTATCAGATTGAATAAAGCAGGAGCTTCATCAGTGATTCCTGTTTTTAGACGTTTCATGAGAAAAGCCGAAATATTTCTTCTCCTAAATAAATAGATGCTGTTTGATAAGATTTGTTTATTAAGGAAAAGACAAAAACAAAGAACAGATCTCAAGTAGGAAATGTGTTTCTGCAGTTCCGCTGTGTGACCAGCAGATGTCGCTGTGCGCTCAGACTCTGGCCAGCAGGACTTTACTGAATCATTTAGGCTTCTTAGTAAAAGTTTAGGGACAAAATAATACCATATAAAACCCAAACTCTGATTTGCTGTGGATTTTCTCCAGTTTATAAAGATAAAATGATGCATATATATTTAAAATCTTTGGTAAGAGAACTACGGTGTCTGTAGAAACCACCAAGCCTCATTCAGAATTTCTCAAACTGTGGTTCGCGGACCACTGGTGGTCCGCATGTAAACCACCGTTTATTTCCTACAGTTAGCTTACCAAAGAATTGTGTTCAAAAACAATAACAATAATGGATAAGAGGCTGAAAACCGGCTCGCTCACAAGAAAAGTTGAAGATATGGTGGAAAGAAAACAGCCAGGATTACTGATGATGGGAGGAATTCATGTCTGCAGGAAGATTTTTGAGTTTCTCAGGGGAAAATACTGACATGTTATTAGTTTACAACGCTATTGTGACACACAGCATTTTAGAAAACTGGATGATAAAGTCTTCAGTCTGGTGCTTTGGTCTCCACTAAACCTTTTTTGAAGAATAATTTTGTTTACAGAGAATAAATAATTTATTATATTTGTTATTTTGTTTATTTATTTTGAATATTTAAAACGTCTCCCAGTTACAGTGTTAAATGTTCAAATTTAAAGTTTATTGTTCTTTGAGAATGTGTTTTTGCATTATTATGGCATTACTACTGTAAAACTTGAACATGGTCTAAAAGCAACAATATTATTGTTTATAAATTGTTTATAACTTCTTTATTGTCCAACCTGTTATTGTGACAGGCCTTTTCATCAGGATGAACAAAGAAGACAACAATAATAAGTGTGTTAAGAGAGGAATATTTTTGTTTAAAGTTGTATATATTAAGATGTTGTGTTATTGTGGAGGTCTGTGTGTCTTTGTTAAATGGCTGGAAAAGTTTGAAAACACTGTTAAAGATGGATATGTGAACCATTTTAACAGATTCCTGGAAAAGTGTTTTTGATTGTACTTTCAGATGTAAGATTCATTGATCTGCTTCACCATGATGCAGCCACCGCCATGTTTCACACTAGGTAACTGTTCTGAGGTCTGAAAACTTCAATTTAACTCGTATCAACTTATGATCTGACTCTGTGACCAAACTGCCTAATTGTCTTCAGTATGTTTTACATACAGCATGATTGATGCTGACATCAGTCATTAAAAGCCTGAAGGGGGATGCAAACCTTTGACCAGGCTGGCAGGGTCATGAAAAGCAGAGAGTAAGTACTGAAGGTGTTTTGTACCTTTCTGGTAGCAGACGCTGCAGATAACATGGCCGCAGGACGTCACCGCCAGTTTGCGCTCAGGACTCGGGCAAAGAAAGCAGGAATTGCAGCAAACCCAGTAGGACATCTGAAGACCTGTTATTGAATAAAATTAATGAAAAATAATGTTTGTTGTTATTGCTTTTATTTGTTGTCGCTCTTATTGTTTCAGGATACGTTAATGAGAGCGGAACATTTAAAAATAATCAGCTAATTCTCAGGTTGTTTCTAGGTGAAGCTATATGCTAAGTCAGCATAACGCTGGCTAACATAAGAACATAATACAACAAGAATAATTATCAGTAAATATATTTAAGACTAATTACCAGTTAGGTGTTTATCAGTTTGTGATAAAATAAACCCTACTGGATCCTTCAGTTTAACTGCTCCATCCTTCCTGTTTTAAGCTTCATTCAACAGGAAGTTCGTCTTCTTCTTCACTGAAGCTAATTAGCATCGTTAGCATAATTAGGAAGTCCGTTAGTAGCTAGCTCATTAAAACTGTTACCATTCTTATTGGAAAACGGTTGTACCCCCACCTTTGGGTGAGTAGCCAAGTAATATTAGATAAAATGTGTTGACTTAATGTGTGTTTTATGTTTAGCGGGTATTTCGCTGTTAAGTGTCTTAAATTTGGTCTCAGTGTAAATTAGCTGTATTAGCTCACCGTTAGCCGCAGCAGTGTTGATCCAGCTAAATGTGGCTATTTAAAGGACTGTTGAAGTTCTGTTCAGACGTTTGCATGCAACCAATACGAATTTAATGTATGTCGTTTATTTTTTACCATATTATAAGTTGTAATTATTTGTGTTTGAACAGTTCTTTTTCATGACGGTCTGATCTGGTGATACGACTTCAAGGCCTTTTAAGAACGAGTTTGAATTATCTGGCATTTCACTTCTTCAGCGACTCCTGTGAGGTAAGCAAACCAAGCTGGCAAGCATGGTAGTGGCTGCATTATGCTGTGTGTTTCTTTTCCTACAAGTGATCCTGGTGCTTTGGACAAAGTGTGTTTAATACTAAAGATGGAGGACAACTTCTTAATTCACTAACTTTTACTCACATCAAGTATGAGATGGTGAAATTAAGAAAGGAATCTTTTTTAATCTCAGCAATTCGAAACTAGGGGTTCCCAAAGTGCGGCCCAGGTGACATTTGTGGCCGTTGCACTGATTCTGTGTGGCCCCCAACTTCGGTTAAAAATGGTTCACATTTGGCCTGTAGATGCAGACAGAGACTTTTAATTTCTAATGAAGGTAAAAATTGTTACCAACATAAATTTCTTACACAGAAGAATGTAAAGTACAAGAGAAAGTATTTGTGTTTTTATAACCAAGTTTATCCCGAGACCTTTACTGAAAAACCAACTTTGCTGCAGCAAAATCAGCTTTTATCCTTTCTGAAACTTGGCTAAATATAGCAAATGCTTGGAAACAAAGTGACACAAATCCTGTTTTATTGCTGAAAATGAATTTATTCAGTTGAGCCCAAAAGCAACAGAAAACTAGATGTTTTTTTCTAATACAGCAAACATGCAGAACCTGCTACGGCGTATTAGGACCATTGGAGAAAAAAAGTAGTAAACTTTTGCCTAAAAATTCAGAAACTTCAATAGCAGAAATTTTCCTAAAAATTTTTTTTTTTGGTAATTTCTGAATTTCAAGTGTCCTGAAATTTCTTTGAAAATTTCAAAGTTTTCTGGAAAATTTCTGAGATTAATCACAAAATTTCTGAGTTTTTGGCAGAAGTGTACTCTTCTTTTCTATCTGCAAAGGCCCTAATAAACTGTTGTAAAAATCCCCTTTAAGTTTTGGATCTACGATCAACATCAGGATGCTTTATTTACTTGATTTTCTGTTGGGTTTTTGTCCTGCGGTTACTTTTGAGTTTACAATTTTGGCCCACATGGCAAAAAGTTTGTACACCCTTGTATTTTATATTCAAAAGTCCTGTGAAATGAAGCCTTTAGTAAAAAAGAGAAACATTAAATTTGTTAAACCTTCCTTTATTTTTCAGGCTTCCTCTTATTACCCATGCAGAGTTGTGAATCAGGTCAGGTATCATGTTTAATTATTGTTTCCCAGTCCTGACATGATGTTTGTGCCATACAGATCTGGGTGCAGGTGACATCAGACCAGTTTCTTGGCGATGAAGAAGTCTTTGAGTCGTTTGATCTGCCAGAAACCAACAGAAAGCAGGATGCAGGTTTGGATCACCGCCCACCACAACACCTTGCTGTTGGTTTCCTCACTGATCTGACGGAAAATCTCCTCTTTTTCCTGGACAAAGACAAAGACCCAGACGTCCGGATCAGTTTAGGTGTTTCTTTATCATTCCTGGTGAATGTGAGGTGGATGTACCCGGTTGTACTCCTGCTGCCTGGTGATGTACGTCATCTGGCTGGTCAGGTGTTGCAGATTGCTCTCCAGAATCTGCAGGTTGTCTTTGGTCCGGTCCATTTTGGGATCTACCGAGTGCTCTCCCATCTGAACGTCCAAATGCAGCTTCTGTGGAACACAGTGGTGAAAACCCCCAGAGTGCATTGCTCTTCTGTTCACTTTGTGATTATTGCCTGTTTCTCTGCAGGTCTCACCAGCCTTTCTCCAGCAAACACAGAGAACCTGGTGGAGTTGGTTTGGAAGCACAGGTAGTGCTGGCCGGAGGCGTGAGCTGTGAAGGTGAATTTGCCAAATTTTCCGTAGCGTTTGGACAACTGAACCTGAAAAGGGAAGAAAAATAGACGTAAATCAGGGGTGTCCAAACTTTTTGCCATTCGGGGCAAAATTGTAGATTCAAAAGTAATCACAGTCCAAAAAACCCAACCTGAAATCAAGTAAATAAAGTATCCTGATACTTATTGTAGACCCAAAACTTAAAAGGGCTTTTTATGACAGCCTGTCAGGGCTTGTAGATGGAAGAAAAGGAGCAAATTTAAACCAATTTGTGATTAATCTCAGAAATTTTCTAGAAAAATTTTCAATTTTTCTAATTCAAAAATTTTGGAGTTTTTTTCAAATTTAAAAAATTTCAGATTTCTTTGAGAGAAATTTACTACTTTTCTTTTTCTACAGTGGTCCAAATGCGGCGTAGCAGATTCTGCATGTTTGCTGTGTTAGAAGAAAAGCATCTAGTTTTCAGTTTTTTTGGGGCTCAACTGAATAAATTTATGTTCAGTGATAAAAACAGAATTTGTGTCACTTTGTTTCCAAACATTTACTATATTTATTAAAGTTTCAGAAAGAATACAAGCTGATTTTGCTGCAGCAAAGTTGGTTTCTCATTAAAAGTCTCTGGATAAACTTAAAACTTTGCTATAAAACCATGAATGCTTTCTGTTGTACTTTACATTTTCCTGGGTAAAGAAATATGTTGGTAACAATTTTTACACTGATTACAAATTTAACGTTTCCATCTGCGTCTACGGGCCAAATTTGTGTCATTTTTGATTTATAGTTGGGGGGCCTCACAGAATCAGTCCAAGGGCCACAAATGGCCCCCAGGCCACACTTTGGACCTCTGACTTAAATGACTTCTTTATTTGTAGCTTTTCTTTGAAACACCTTGTGACCGGAACGTTTTCCCTGAAAATGTTCTTCGTTTGTTCAGAATCAGATTGCAGCTGTTATTCGGTGTTATTTGTGTTTCAACACCAGTGAAGATTTCCTGCGTACTTCCTGGTTTGGGTCTCTGACGGTAACCGTGACGCCGAGGTGAGGCGAGTGGCTGAACGACGTGACGTCCCACGGCTCCAAGAAGAAGTTTCCTGCAGGTGGGAGACACAAAGCAGCTCAGCTTCATCCGGTCGGAACCCGAATAAAAACCAGCCTGGTAGGAGCTAGATATTTAAAATCACTGCTTAGATTTTAAATATGTCTGGATAGAAGGATACATTTGTGCTGCAGATGTGGAAAAACAGAAATAAAAACAAAATTTATATTTTTATTTACAAAATTTTGAGAAATTGATTTATTTTACTGTTTTAAGGGTGTTCAAAGTGGGGGTCGGGGGCCATTTGCGGCCGGGGGCAGAAATGCCATATTAAACACAAAGTGATCATGTGGTTTCTTTCTGTCGTCACGGTAACTGGATCACTGACTTGGTGAACAAAACCTGCTTTTAATCGCTGTATTAAAACTCATTTCAAACGTAAATGGACCTGGACTCTGTTTTTCACCCTGAGAAAACATTAAATATTTTTTCCATAAAAAACAATTACCAAAATGGATGCCTTAAATTTAACAAGGAAAACACACAAAAACTATTTAAGGTACAGTCCTGTTCCTGCAGAAAATCTGATTACTTTTATTTGATTAATTAAATCTGTTTATTGTTGAGTAGAGGGGAAAAAACCACATTCTTGATCATTTTAGTTTCTAAAAGTATTTTTGTGGCCCAGATTTGATTATAAATCATATTAATTCTTCAGAGTTACTGTAAATGATGATGGTTGTTGGCAGGAAAGATCTGCTGTAGCAGTCTGTATTACAGTGAATTTGAGGAAGCCTCTGACTGAAGCTGCTTTGTTTTTCTAAAACGTTCAGGGTTGTCCGTGGTTTTCTTGATTTTATGTAAAACATAAATCCTTATTTAGTTCCTCTCCTCTGATTTTTGATTTCACTCTGAATAACTAAATAGTGTTTCTCTATAGATGTCAGTGTGGGGTCGTATTGTGTTATTTTTTAATGATTGTTAGGTTGATTTTTGGAGCAGAAACAGCTGAAATCTTTTTTTAAACTCAGACGTGATAAAAACGTGTGATCAAAGCGATCAGGTGGTCGTGTTTATTAAACATGAAGCGTCTGGTTTGGAGGATTTGGTGTTAAAGCCTCACCTGTCACCAAGGTGTCCTCAGGAATCTCCTCTATGATGCATTTTTGCTCCTGCTCTCCCAGATCGAAGTACATGGCGGCGGCCAGCGGCAGGCAGCCCAGCAGCAGGAAAACGACCCGATGGAAATCCATCCTGAATTATCCAGAGTTTCACCGTTCAGACTGAAGAACGCCGGCAGTGAGGTGAGTTTTCAGCCCAGAGGCGGTTTGAGCCTGAGAAACATGCAGCTGCTGCGCCATGTGACCAGTCTTTATCGCTGCCTGGGACTGGTTGATCTGAGAGCCAATAGAAAAGCTGCGGCACACATTCAAATACCTGAAGGTCATCATGGTAGCTGAGGCTAAAACAAATTATTTAGCAGCACATACACTTTATGATGCGTAAATCTGAGAGACTTCAATCTAGGTTTTTTTTGGGACTCATTTATAGATTTATTTATAGATGAACATGTTTCCATGTGCACACCTCTTATTTTATTTATTTATTCAGCCATTTATTTACATTTAATCATATTTAAATTGCAACATATTTACTTTCACTTTCATATTTTGCACTTTCATATTTTTTGGATTGCTTTTGGTTATATTTGTATTTGTTCATATTTATGGAGTAGTTTTCTCTTCTTACGGATCAATAAAGTATATTCTATTTTCTATTCTACTCAGACTGCAGAGTCAGAAATAATATTACTGATGTCATTTTGCTGAATGTGACTCTTAATTACATGAACTTTTCTGTTTCATGTTGTCTTTATATCCATTTGATTATTTGTATTTTTCCCAAACAGAAGCAGTTAGCTTATAGTTCAGCAACAAATCAATCATAATCACAATGAACAATAATAAAAAACTCATTTCATGTTGTGGTACTTTCACACTTTATTAACTTTAGCAACTGCATCTGTTACAATTTTTAACTGTGTCATATAAAACTGTTTTAGATTTGTCTCAGTAACGTAGAGGAATACAGTTTCTAACGTTCAGATTTGTTATGCTGTACAGAACAGGTTAAAATCCTGTCAATAAATATAAACAACAGAAACACAGAATGTCTGTAAAACATGGCAGCTCTGTCTGGATTTATTTCAGGTCAAATGTAATTTAACAGGGTTTAAATTTGTGTAAAATGTTTTCAGTTTGTCTTCCTGTCGGCTGGTTTGATCATGTAAACTGAAGTTGTGTCTACTGGCTTGTTGGCCAGAACTACACCCGTTTGGAGCTAAAACTGATCTTAAACCTGACTCTGATCCGACCCGGTTGATCCATAAACAGACTGGGATTAAACCGCAGACCGTTTGTGGTTCTTGGAGCGTCTGCGCCCGGTCCTTCCTTTTCTGGTTTTCTTCTCCTTCCTCCTCCTCCTCTCCTTCCCGACCTTCCTCTCCCTCCTGTCCTGGCCTAGTCATAAGCAGTTGTCCGGGAAGCACTTCCTCTCCTCGTCCAGCAGGGGGCAGGCCGCTCCGTTGTTGGCCGGGTGCATGATGACGTAGCGGGTGCGGTGCTGCACACCTGAGTCGCCACACTTCCCTTTGCACAAACCCCAGGGCGACCAGGGGGACACTTCGCAGTCCAGTGGGGTATCTGCAGAGGCAGAGGGGCAATAAACACATGAAACACCCCAAACGCGTTCACTCAAAATAAAGGAACAATATCTGAGAAAATAACAGCCTTACGGCTGATATTGGAGTGAGAAAAAGCAAATGAAACAACAAAATGTAGTTGCAGAATCAAACTTTGCTGGATGATAAACGATAATATTGTTGTTTTTAGACAATTTTGAAGTAACGGCATAATAATGTAAGAACACATTCAAAAATTAATAAACTTTAACTTAAAATAGAAGATAATATCAGCCTTCATTGTCCTGCAAAGTGGAAACTCAGGCGTAACAAATATATGTAAACAAATGTTACTGGACGCAGAAATTATTGCGATAAACAATAATGTTGTTGTTTTCAGGCAATTTTCAAATAAAATAAAGTAAGAACACAACATAAATCAATAGACTTTGAATTCTAACGAACATTTAACACTAGACCTGGAAGATTTTAAATATACAAAATAAACAAAACAACAATAACAAGTACAATGAATTATGAATCTCTAACCAAAATTATTCCTCATAAGGATTTAGTTGAGACCAAAACACCAGACTGAAACTTTATCATCCAGTTTTTGATTGATAGAAAAAAATGATAAATTATTGAGTTTGTTTTAATTGATTGTGTGATTAGTTGATTTATTGCTTGTTGCGACAAGCCAATGCACCTATTGCAGTTTTCTGGCCGATCGCTGATTACCAATCTTTAAAAAGACCGTCTCCAATTTTGGACGATAACTAATTTCTTTATCTGAAATGTTTCTAATTATGGCAGAAAAGTTGCTGAGTTGGCAGCAGTGGGGTGAATGTCCTTAAGTACAACCAATAAAATGAATCATAAACTAAATCATCCTTCAAAACAAGGTTTGGTTGAGAACAAAGCACCAGACTGAAGACTTTGACCATCCAGTTTTTGGTAGAAAGAGAGAAACGATAAATGGAAATAATTAGTTTTAATTTATGATGTGTTGAATTGATTTTACTGCGATAATCCCCGGCGTCCTGGCAGTGATCGAGCTGCTTGATTTCACCTTCATTTGTTGATGAAAGTGAAGGAAAAACATCTGTTTTCGTCATTTCTTCTGCCTGTAAACTGGAGGAAAGGCCTCACATAGAGCCTGCTCTTGGTTTTGTGCTCCGCTCTGCTGCCTGATGCGACCAGGTTTCCAGCTGATTCGTATTGCAGTCGTGGGTTAGAGAGTGGAAAAGCAGAAGGCCGGAGGCGGCGGAAGCTGCTGAGTTTAACATTTTCTTCATGCATTAATGGGAGGCAGCAGGATGAGCTGATTAAATACTGCAGAGATTCAAACCGATGGGCTTCATGTCTCTGATAAAGCCGGTGCAGGTCAAAGGTCATGTTTTAGGAAAGACGTTAGCAGAGATGCTACGGACGAGTGGAAGTGAAGGATAAACAGACGGATGGAGCCCTGGGAATCGGGGCAGGAAACCCCAACAGCTTCTTGGACGCTGTGTTGTTTGTTGTGGCGTTGTCATGGGAACCGGCTCGTATTTAGTGATGCTGACTCAAACCTTCACTGTCAGGGTGAACTATAGAACCGGTTCAGGTCCATTTAGAGCAGGGGTCACCAGCGCGGTCCCCGCAGGGACCCATTGGCCTTAGGGGACCCGGTGGCCTTAGGGGACCTGGTTGCCTTTCTCCTTAGGGGACCCGGTCTCCTTAGGGGACCCGGTCGCCTTAGGGGACCCGGTCTCCTTAGGGGACCCGGTCTCCTTAGGGGACCCGGTGGCCTTAGGGGACCCGGTGGCCTTAGGGGACCCGGTGGCCTTAGGGGACCCGGTGGCCTTAGGGGACCTGGTTGCCTTTCGCCTTAGGGGACCCGGTCGCCTTTCTCCTTAGGGGACCCGGTCTCCTTAGGGGACCCGGTCGCCTTAGTGGACCCGGTCGCCTTTCTCCTTAGGGGACCCAGTCGCCTTAGGGGACCCGGTCTCCTTAGGGGACCCGGTCTCCTTAGGGGACCCGGTGGCCTTAGGGGACCCCGTCGCCTTAGAGGACCCCGTCGCCTTTCGCCTTAGGGGACCCGGTCTCCTTAGGGGACCCGGTGGCCTTAGGGGACCCAGTCGCCTTTCTCCTTAGGGGACCCGGTCGCCTTTGGGGTCCCGGTCTCCTTAGGGGACCCGGTCTCCTTAGGGGACCCGGTCGCCTTAGGGGACCCGGTGGCCTTAGGGGACCCGGTGGCCTTAGGGGACCCGGTCTCCAGAGGGGACCCGGTCGCCTTCGCTTTCTTTATTATTTAGCATCGTTAGTAAGAAAAAAAAAAAAAAAAAGTCTGCTGCTTTGGTGGTTTAGGTTTGTGCTGGTCTTGCGTTGGAGAGGTGGTTGTACAGGACGGGTGCAGTGATGGTTTTGTGCTGCTCTCCAATGTGTCTAACTTGGCATCTGCTGGTGTCAGCCAGCGGGTGACCCGTCAGCTTTTCAGTTTGCCAAACCACAGAAAGGTTAATAAACCGGCGACCCGTCAGAACTTCGCACGGTAAAAAGCTCAGGAACAACAGGAGGAGCTCATTCATTTTTAGCTCACAGAAAAAGCGCCAAATCGCCAAATTAACAAAAGTAAACTGACCAATAAGATTTAGCTTATTGGTCAGTGAGTCTGTGCCCTTTGACCCCCACAGACTCACACTGACGTGCGCTATGTACAGAAACGCTCCAAAAGAGAATCAAATTTAAAACTTTTTAACATTAATATGAATAGACCTCATGTAATCATATGTATATGCATTATTGCTATAAAGGCTGAGGTTCTTCATGTCTGCATCACACAAGTAGCCCTTCGTGTTGCTCTGGACCATGAAGCAGCTCCCAGTCTCACAAAGGTTGGTGACCCCTGCTGTAGAGGTTCTGAGTTTGGTTTCAGATGTTTTAACTCTTTTTACCAACTTGTTCCTTTATAATTGACTCTTAATGGCCGCCATGTGTCAGCGGAGCAGTTGGCGATTGGTCCTGTTCAGCCTGTGCACCGTCATCTCTGCTGTAAATAATTGGTCCAGCCGTCGTTTTTATCCACCGGAGAGCAGATGTGGCCCCGATGCCCTTCTCTGTAATTGGGTTTCAGAGCCTGAAATGTTTTCCAAATGCTTGCATGAGTCAGAACAGCCATCAACGAGGCTGGATTTGGGTTTTTAACACATTTTTGTTTAGTTTGGTTTTAAAATATTTCTATGCTAATCCCTCAGGTTGCATGTTTTTCATATTTCCCATCAACCTCTTGAAATTTAGGATGATGGACATTTTTCAAGATGGCCGTCCTTTTAAAGCCTTTTTAAACCAATTAATTCCATAAAATGTGACAAATTTACATGACTTTGATGGACTTTTTGTCACATCATCTTCTTTTAACTTTGGTTATACCATTTCTGCAACTTTACAGTAATAATATGTAGCAAAATCAGAAAGAGAGGACTTTGCTGTTAGCGAGTCTCAGACCAGTCGGAGATGAAGAGATAAAACCAGACAGTTAGCATTAATGGTTAGCATTAGCTTTGGCTTTTTAATGTGTTTAGTGGGGGTTTTTAGCTTACATTTTGATGTACTTTGTTGTTTAGCATTAGCTTCCCCTATTTCTTTCATATTTAGCAGTTTAGTGTTAGCATCTGCTAATTTTTGAGTTTAGTGGTTTAGCATTAGCTAAGATTCTTGTTTAGCAAAATAGTGGTTATATAAATAATTTATTTATAATATAAACACTGTTGCTTTATTGGTTTATATTTTTTCCATATGCAGAAATGGCTTCCACTGCATTTCACCTAATAAATCTCCATAAATGTGTTTAAAGCATCACTTACTGATCAGCTTGTCTTCGATCTCGTTCCCCGTTGGCAGCAGGTTGGACTGCGTGGGCTCCAGCGGCAGGCTGATGATTTGATTTGTTTTCTTGATTTTTGTCAGCGTGACCTTGCCGATCGGCGGTAAATGCTTCAGGCGGGGATAGAAGAAGGAGTTGGCCGGGTGGCTCGGGAAGGACGAGGTGATCTGGGGAAAATGGCACAGTATGAATCCCAGAGGTGTTTCTGTCACTTGGGCCAAAAATGTAGACTCAACAGTAATCACAGGCCAAAACAGCCGACTTAAAATCCAGCAAATAAATTATCCAGATATTTATAGTAGATTCAAAACTTGAAAGGGATTCTTTCAAGAAGAAAATGAGTAAATTTCCACCAGAAACTCAGAAATTTTGTGATTCATCTCAGAAATGTTATAGAAAAAATTTCAAAATAAAATTTTCAGCATTGGAATTTTTCAGAATTTTCCAAATTATTCTGAATTATTCTGTATTCAAGAATTCAGAATAATATACATTTTTCAAAATTTCTATTATTTCTATTATTATTTCTAAAAATGTGAGTTTTTTCTAGAACCTTTCTGAGTTTTGTTGGCAGAAATTTACTGCTTTTTCTTTCCTGCATTGGCCCTGAGACACTGCAGCAGATTTTTCATGTTTGCTGTAAAGCATCTAGTTTTCAGTTTCTTTTGGGCTTGATTGAATACATTTCTTTTCAGTAATAAAAACAGGATTTGGATCTCTTTGTTTCAAGTTTCAGAAAGGATAAAAGCTGATTTTGTTATAATTAAATATAATGTCGGTTTTTCACTAAAAGTCTCTGGATAAACTTGATTTTATGTTTTCTTAAAACTTGGTTATAAAAACACAAATACTTTGTGTTTTTCTGTCAAAAAAACAGAAAAAAAACACATAAAAAAAGCAATTATGTTGTAACAATTTTTACTTTCATTACAAATTAAAAGTCTCCAAATTTGTATCAGTTTTGAATTGCAGCTGGGGACCACACAGAGTCAACTCAAGGGCCACAAACGGCCCCGCGCCGCCCTTTGGACCCCCCTGCCCTATCCTGATCTTTTAGTCTGTAGTTTTCAGCAAAGCAGAGTAAGAAGCAGCAGGAAGTCAAGTGAGACGGCATCTGATTTGGTGAAAATCTGGTTCTGGCTCAGAAGGTTTGTGGTTTCTGATTGATGCTCTGTTGCTCGTGGCTCACCTGCGTGATTCTGTCCTGCGGGATCGTCTCGAAGTTCGGGGAGGAGAAGGTGAATCCGCTGTCCGTTCCCGCGTCGTACGGGAACAGCTCCAGCGTCACTTTGTCCTTCCAACGGTCGCCGTCACACAGGTCCACGCCGTCCACGCCCACGAACCAGTCCGGGCTCGGCACCAGCCGCACCATGAATGACAGCTGCCACAGAAAGAGATGAGGGCGCAAAGTGAAGCAACAAAACAACGACCGACATCACAGCTGGGCTCGGCTCTGGTTCCTTAACCAGCTTGGTCCTGAAGATTGAGCCGATTTCAACCGTTTCAATTTGGATTTTCTGAGAAAGGAGCCACAGAACAGAACCGGTGGTCCAGTAACCTCCGGTTTTGGATTGTGTATATTAGGGCTGTCAATGTTAACACATGCGATTAAAAAGTTTTAACGCGTTAGTATGACATCATACAGATTAATCGATGGCGTGCTCAGTGGCAGCCATGTTGCCTTGCAGGAAATTGAGAATTGATGATGCAGACTGGGGGACGGTTGCTTTATGGCACAGGTGTCAAACTCCAGTCCTGCAACATTTCCATGTGCCTCTGCTGCACCATTAAGGCCTTAGGTCATTAAGGCTCTGCAGATCTGATCTACGCCAGGAGGAGGTAATGAAGCCTTTTCATTCCAGTGGTTTGTACCTGTGGCTCATCTAAAACCTGCAGGACAGCAGCTCTGGCTTTATGGTTAGCGTTAGCTTACGCAGTGTTGTTTATGTGTTCTGCAGTTTAGCTTTAGCTTGTGGTAATTTATACTTCTAGCTTTTTAATGGTAGCTTCCTGTAATTTTGTGTGTTTAGCGGTTTAGCATTAGCTTCTGCTCATTTATGTTTTTAGTGGTTTAGCATTAGCGTCTGCTAATTCTTTTCTATTCAGGGTTTTAATAAAGTCCCACCATTAGTCTATAATTATGTTAATTTTTAAAAGCAGGGAGAAATATGCAAAAAATGATATTTATTTTGTTTCTGTTGAACAAAGCAGAGATCAGGATGTTATATTGAGTATTTCCTCGGTAAATGTTTGCTTTGAAATTCTTGGGCGCCGCTAAAGCCTTCCTGACACCAGCTTGCTGTGTTTGCTGACCCGTTGGCTGAAGGGTTCTCACGCACTCGGTGGCCAGCCTGAAAGCCGCCGGTTGTGGGGAGACTTACATAGGAGTGCCTGGCAAACACCTCAAACTCGGCATCCATCTGGCCCGAGCCTCCCACGACAGCAGGAGCAGAGAAGATCCCATAAACGCTCTGGATCCGCTCGCCGGCCGTCTCCACTTCCTTCATGATCGTCCAGGCCTCGCCTTTTTCCGCAAACTCCCTCACTCCGTTGCTGGCAAACTCATTACTTTGCCACATGTGGTAGTCGGAGCTGTGGGTCACCCCTGGAGCGCAGAGAGGAGGAAACTGAGGATTTATATAATTGGTGCAACAGGTGTAGACTTTACATCGTGTTCCAAATTATTATGCAAGTTATATTTTCTCTGATTTTCTTAAATGATCAATGCAAATGATGATCAGTATAATTTTCAAGTCAAGAACTATTGCAGTATAAATCAGATTTTACTGAACAAAACTCACAATGAGAGCAGTATTTTTTTCAAAAATTACAAACTCAAAATGCACTGATCCAAATTATTATTCACAGCAGATTTTCTAAACATTTTTATGGATTATAAAGAACTGCAAACGGTCATTCTTTGAATGTGCAGCATTAAGTGGACACATGTACTAAAATCAAAAGCTATTTCAATAAAAACATCTTAACAGACAAAGTTGCATGTTAACATAGGACCTTCTTTGATATCTCTGCTCAATTCTTGCATCCATTGAACTTGTGAGTTTGTGGAAAGTTTCTGCTTGAATTTCTTTGCAGGATGTCAGAATATCTTCCTGCTGCTGGTTTGATATGAACTCAGATCTTCTGCTTGAGGAAACTCCAAAGGTTCTCAATAGGGTTGAGGTCAGAGGTCAGAGGAGGATGGTGACCAC
>CAEFZX010028808.1:0-102432 GCA_903066825.1 Alfaro cultratus
CACCTTCTCCGCTGATCTCAAGCTCCTCCTGGATCCCACGGCTGGCGGCCGTTTCCGCTCCTCTGTGCCCTCGCTGACCCTGCGCCTACCTGTCCGTCTCCCGCCGTGCTCCTCCGTTGCCCTGGACCCCGGACGTACTCAGTTTCCCCTCAAAGATCCCAACCCGGCAATCACAAGTAAGGTCCATCCTGTTCCTTCTGCTATCTCTCCAATTCCCCACGGTCCTTAAACTCACCACCATACTCTTCCCCTCAGTGAAACCTGTGCATCCCGCTCCCGCTGACTTCCCGGACCTGATCAACTTGCACATTCAGATTATTGTGTTCTTTAATAAATATACTTAAACTGATTTTCAATCTCCTGTGTTGTGTTCTGCATGTGGGCTCGAAACCTTGAACCCAACATGACACTTTATCAGATCAGTCTTGTTTCTGTTTTTCTAATTCAGTCATTTCTCAGTAATTCTAGTTTATTATGTTTTTTTATTTCTTGTGTCTAGTTATACATTATTCTTTGGTTCATTTTCCTAGTTCCCCTGTTGTGTGCTCTCAATTGTTTTTAAACACTGAATGTATTTAAAGAGCCTGCCTGAGGACAAATACCTTAAACCACCTCAGTGGAAATCCTTAAGTTAATGTTATAAATTCTAATCCACCTCTTTGATTTTTTAACTCCAGCTGCATAATTTGATTGCATACAAGGTCAGTGTGGAGTGATCTGGATTATTGGGGCAGTGATGGACATATGACTTTGATCAGAGGATCGTTGGTTCAAGCCGCCAACCTGTCTGTCTCTATTGGTGTGTCCTTGGCCAAGACACATTAACCCCCTTGCCTGCTGGTGCAAATATTCCTAACTATACAAACAGACAGAGATTTAAAAAGCAGCAGGAAAAGGAAAGGAGGTGTATTAGCAGTGACTCTCAACTCTTGGCAGCAAATTTCCATCCATGTTATTTACCAAGAGAGTTCACCAGTGTTATTTTGGCAGCTGTTTACATCCCACCCTCAGCTGCTGCCTACAATGCATATGATGTCATCAGTTCCAGTGTTGCTGACATACAGTTTGTCTCACAGAATGCATTTGTGGCAATATCTAAAGATTTTAATAATGTCTCACTCTATGCTATACTGGCAACGTTTCAACAGCTTAGTAGCTGCTTATCAGAGAAAACAAGACATTGAATTAATTTTATACAAATGTAAATTGCTGGAAAACAAAAGCTCTTGAGACAGGATGAGAAGTCTTTGGAGAGTGAAAAATCAGCATCATCCATGTGACTGTTAAAATCATTGCAATAATGTTTATTGAGAGGGCTGAGAGATGGGCAAGCAAAGCAGCAAAATCATCCATAAAAACAGCTATTATATTTAACCTTTTTTTGCCAGGAAAATTCCATTGATATTAAAAATCTCCTGCAAGAAAATCCTGACCAATACTAATAGGGAACTGAGCTTTCCACGATGAGTGCTAACCTTTAATAAGAGTAACCTCCATGATGATGCAGTCTTTTGGACCTAGACCAGGACCCTTGTGGCCTTCAACATCTTCCACGCCTAATGGGACAGGTGTGCCCCCATCAGTATAAGAGTTGGATGAGCTGGAGCGACGGGGTAGGGTTGGGGTTGCACATGGAGTTAGGCTGGGACTGCGCAGACACGTGCGAATTGTAAGGGTCACAACCCCCCTTTTCAGCTGCTGTTAGAAACATGGAAAGAAGTTGTCCATTAAAAAGGTGAAGAAGTCAACAACTTGGGATTTTAAGACAGTGTTTCTAACGTTCTTTTTTCACATCTTCAGTGTGTCACAACTAAAAAAACGAGTTTATTTGGAGGCACAAACTTAAAAATACATTCCCAGGGTATTATGTTCAAAGGCAGACATGTTTCATATATATATATATAAATATATATATATATCTTTAATGCAAACATTTACTCAGACATACCATGACTGTACACTCATAACACCTTAAGGCAATGGTGGCCTGGCAACTGTGACCATTCGAGTAAATCTAAATGTGCCCTTGAATGGTTCTCTAACCTTTTATGTTCATCTGAGGTCCTGAACATACATGCACAAAAACACAACATCAATGATCCCCTTGGCCCCCAAAAACATCAATACTAAAGCAAATATATAGGACGTTATGTCAGTTTATACCAAATATCTACATTTTGTACAGTTCTGAAAATATGTTGAAGATGCATTATAGTTGCATGTTTTGTTTTTTTGTTGTTTTATTTAACATCCTAGACAAAGATGCAAACACACTGAGTGCAATAAGCAATAAAGGTTTGCTATGCCACCAACAATATTCATATTGACTTTCAAAGTTGTGGCCTAGACATAACTTTGCCTCATTCAACCCAACCGCTTTGATTCCCTTGATTATATTGTGTTATATGATTTTAGCATTTCATTCATTCCAAAATGAAATGATCATTTTCATTTGCATGGACAGCAACTACATTTGAGTGCTTGGCAAATAAATTCACTGTCTGCCCAGAGGTTTCATTTCATCCTTTCAAAGCTGGAAAAATAGATTTCACAGTATGCTGTATCCCTTTCCATCTCATCTCTGCAGAAAGATTGGTGCACAGATGGAGACTTTCACATTGACCAGCAGATATTATAACAGAACTGATGGAGGGAGAAACCACTGAAAAAAGGATTGCAGCACCAACAAAAAGTGTAAATATATACCCAGTGAGCAACTTCTTCTACTTGAATTTTTGTCAAGAGAATCTCTAAATGGTCAATAGACTAGACCAGTCCAGGATAAAGTACATGTCTGGTATAAAATTGAAATCCTATTAATTGTCTGAATTTAGTTTTCACATGTTTATTACAGGCTTAAAGTAGACTTATTTTAGCTGAGATTGATAAGCATACAGGAGCTAAATTCATGAGAAATTGGTTTATAACACAGTGTTAGGTAAGCTATAAAAAACATACTCAATAACATGCAAATAGGATGTTAGCCCAGGATTTTAAAATAAATATTTTTTTGCTTTTGGAAATAAAAAATGAACCAATATTTTACCTTGGAGATATTCTGTCAGTGGTGAGTCATCACAGTTTTACCAGTAACTCTCTATGTGTGATCCTAAACATTTGAGATGAATATTAATATTTGCTTTAATCTAATGAATGTCTTAAGACTAAATCAAAATCAAATTAATTTCAATTGTATATTAAATTCTGAAAAAAATGTCACATTGTATTTTTTTTATTTTTCCTGGTTCTTCTTTAGACTGTCGACTTCCATATTTATATTAGTTTTTTGGGAATCATTAACTGTATCATTGGCAGTCTTGTGAAATGTGCTCCTGTCATGCCTGAAAATTTGGCCTACAAACAACCGAAACTTAAAAAAAGCATTAAGTGACATGGTGAATGCAATCAACAATCAAAACAATCAAAATATTCCTAGGCTCGAAGCATTGACAAAAGTATTATTCTAAAATTTCCTTGCCTATCTTACCACCCTATAAAAAATGTTTCACTATGAATGGACACTTTGTAAATACGAAGTAGATCTGTTTTGGAAAATGGGAACTTAAAAGTATATTTATTATGTAACTATGCCATCAGTTAAAACTCTTTAATTTAAACTGGCAGAAACTTCATATTAATATAAAACCACCTGCATTGCTGCTTTATAATCTGCATTTCTCGTCTAAAAAATCCACCACTGATTGTAAAGCCCAGTCTCTTAGATCCTCTTTGGTGAAAGTGTCCTTTTCACTCCTCTGAAGCATTTCCCTGGGCACTTTTACCTCAAAGACAAGTTTCAGGTAAATGTCAAGTCTCTTATAACATGAACACCTGAACCCACTTAATGCTATGGTTTAAGAAATGCAGTATGTTGTAAAGTTTGCAGAACAAAAGCTGGGTATTGTATGATGAAAAATATATTAACAAGATTTGATTACCAGAGGTGTAATTATTGTAATTATAACAAAGTAAGTAAAAGCTTGTCTCCACTCGAAGGCCAGGTCATTGTCTGACTAAACCTGATTGATTACAGTGCAGTCCCTAGTGATCAGGTGACTTTATTACAGTTTGTCGCACCTTTAATTATTAAACATTTTAGTCTCAGCAAAATTAATTATGAAAAAATGATTTTATTACATAATACCCACCTGGATTAAAAGTCTATGACATATCTAAATCTTAAAGTTCCTTTGCAGCCCTGTTTACATGTTTCTTTAAGCAGAAAACAATAAAAGAAAAAGGAAATGAATGGGTAAAAATGAATTTATTTACTACAAATCTAAGCATTTTGCCATTCCTACCTGGTAGACCAGACTAATTGTGCTCTCAGAGAGAAGCACAAATATGTTAGATCTAATGCCATCCTTCCAAACTAACAAAGAGTCTGGAGCTTTTGCATTTGTAGTAGATTTGTATGTCTCTTCTTAGTCTATTTTTGAATGATGTTTGTTCTGCAAATGTTTGTCTTTTTGGGGCTACAGAATAAACAGACAAAAAAAAGTCCTTTGTGATATACACACAAGTGGACTGGATATCCAGGAAATATTTCAGGAAATGACTTAGTGACCATATTTCCACTTTCTAATTCTGGGTTTATTGTGTTAAAAAGCACAATAGTTGTAAACAGATTCTATGCTTTTTCCAAATCAATCTTTGTTCTTACCCTTATTTTATTAAAAATTAAAACACAATTGAACCCAAAATTGTGCATAAACCTTTCAGAAAATGCATTTATTTTAATTTTACCACTATGTTTGTGTTTAATGTGAAACAAGACAGGCATTTCTCAAAGGATAATGATTAAAAATTTACAAAGAGTATTCTTTTAGTTTTTAATAGTTTTAAAGAAAAAATGGCATGTTGAGAATTATTTAATAAGCTCAATAATCAATGAGCTTATTGAAAATCATTGATCCTTCTGGTAGTCAAGAAGGATGTGATTACAGCAGTCAAATCCTTCTTGCGTGTCCCTGGGATTTTCAGGATGTCTTTGGTGATGGACTCTGAGTCTTTGAGGTTGGAAGGTTCCTTGCCATCACCCTAATCTGTAATAATCTGTAATCCCTGTCAGATTCAAGTCAGGATCCTGGTTGGGAAGTTCAAAAACATCAGTTTTACTTCCAATCAAATGAAACATGTAAGGGTTTACGTTAAAGTCTAGGTATCACTCTAGGAACGGGTATCAAAGACAGCAAAGGGTTCTGTTGATGGTTTTAAGCAGTTAATGATGTTATTGCACCTGCTGGTGGAGTAAAAGTCTTAAAATACCTTAAACTGAAGTTCAGGACAACCTATAGGAGCAAATGTTTTAAAACACAATATTGGTAGCTTAGCTGAGGTGAAGCTAAGCTACAAAATAACTTGATAAAGCCACAAAACAAATACAGTAGCTAGGTTTTGTATTAATGTAGTATTATTTTTCTTCTAGATTTGCAAAAATCACTTAACAAAAAATGACTTATGCCACTTTTTTAGGAAAATGGCAACATGTAAATGACATTACATTATGTCTAAAAAAATATGAAGCCTGCAAAATGTCAAATCTGTAGGAACTTTAAATGTATTATATCAGAAATCTAGACAGTCATACTTGAAAAGTAAAGTTGTAAAAAACCCCATGTCTTAATCAAAAGAGACCAAAGCACAATTTGAACTATTGAAATTGTTTTTGGTGACAAACTCAAAAAGACAAAGATAACTGTACTATCTTAACATATAAGAGAACATTTCTCTTAGGCTCCTGGAGATTAACACATGATAAATAACTAAGCGCTGCTGTTTCCGCTTTCCTGGTGCTTCTCTGAGGAACATTTACAGGCAGCATAATGGCACAGTATTACATTTTAAATAGGTTGTTGGCAAAAAACAAGTTTGTTTTACCTTCAACCGAATCAATTCAGTTGGTTTAGATCAGTGGTTGCAATTATTTTCCTTTTTTAGCACAAGGAGCTCAGCTGAAGGGCTTTCATTAAGTCTGAGCACTTCTGTACACACCACTTAATTCATATGGAAATTAAACGTGTCAACAAGATATGCAGCAGCTTTTTATCAGTTTCAAAAGAGGGAAATACCCCAGTATTCATATTTATTTTTAATTTAAGCGTGGTTGTCCGCACGCAAGCACAAACACAAAAAAACCCACACGTATTACCACAACAACTAGTTAAAGAGGGAAAGATGTGCGTGTGTGTGCAGGAGAAAGGGGGAAAGGAGGGTGGTATCAAGAAATAACAGCCTATGTGACCCCCCAGGGAAATCACTCGCTTACAGCTCTCTGGGAAATAAATACACTTTTCAAGTGCAACTCGCAAATAACAAGCCAGACGGTTGCAATACAGTATGTCTTCAATGAGAGGCATTTATGTCCTGGCTGAAGTTCAATGTGATTAAATAACTTTTATTACTGGAAAATTATGGCTGTTTCTCCAGTGTTTAACAATGGGATTCTAAGCATTTTTGTTTTAAAAACAATATTTTTTCTTTTTATACTCAGTGTGTTTTGATGTGCTAATTTTAGATCAGATTTATATGTCTTAATGCATGTTATCAGTTGTATGTAAGGAAGTCACATCAGGCCTAAATGGTGGAAACAACTAGATGAATTTGGGGTTCTTTTGGTTTAGAGATAATAGTGCTTTGTTTGACAGTGGACAGTGCTGTTCATGTTGTTACTTTGTCATCTGTGTGAAAGGATGTCTCATAGGATTTGAATGCTTTGTCCAGAATATGCTAACTTCCTCCTGGATTATTTCAATGTGCCCCTGGGCAAGGTACTTAACACCAAGCTACCGACTGCACTCCATGTCAAAATGTGTGTGTGTTCATGAGTATGATGGATGGATGTGGCTCTAGTGATAAGGGCTTTGAGTGGTTGGTATAACCAGAAAAGTGCTGTATACATTCAATATATTACCATTTCTTTTATCGGGCACATCTTTATAGTATCAGACTGAACCTCCTTATGCCTTCGGGGCTGTCTTATAAAATAGATTCAAAAAGAATGATACTTTCCTCAGGGATGTTGGTGCATTTTGACAGGATAGAGTCAAGCAATTGCAGATTTGCTGACTGACCATCCAGAAAGCAAGTTTCCCATTTCAGCACATCCCAGAGGTCCTCTGTTTGATTGAGATTTGGTGACTGTGGAGGCCACTAGAGTAAAAATCTCTCTCACATCTTTACACAACCAGCAGCAACCTCAACCATATTAACACAACATACTGTCCATAGTAGCATTATCTACTGCAGTTAAGAATGGGCTTGTATTGGACAGCAAGTGTTTATTGGAAATACTAATAAACACTATTCAGTGTGTTAGATGAGAAGTTGCCTTCCTTCTCAGCTTGCTGCTCATTAAATATTTTCTCTGCTTTGGACCATTCGCTATGCAGAGATTGTTGTGTATGAAAATCCTAGTAGTCTCTGAAAAACTCAGACCACCTCAACCATACTTTGTTCAAAGTCACTTTAATCCTTTATGATTCCTACTTTTGTTGTTTTGTTTGACCTCCAGCAGCTCATCTTCATCATATCTAGACGCCAAAATGCATCAAATAGTTGCTACGTGACTGACTGAGTTGTTACTTGCGTCAGCGAGATGTACATCCTTTCTGTTACAATGAATTTAAACATCTTTGTTAGTCAAATAAAGTCCATGACTGATATGGTGAACTCAGAAAATGCCACACTAAAATGTCTAGTGCTACACAACAATGACCCACACTCTTGGTAGGTTATTTGTATTTAGTTTGTGAGATTGACAGCACTGTGCCTCTGTGCACTCAGTGAAATATGTCCTCCAGTTTAGCCTAGTAGGTCTGATGCTAAAACACATTTAGTGTGAAGGGACTGTGGGCGCCAGAGTCAGTGACAAACAAGGCAGACATAACAAAGAGAAACCCCTAAAATCTGGCATCCACTCTGTAGCCCACAGATAAGCTCACTGCTGATAGAAAGTCATGAGCTCATTCATAAAGCTGCACCAGACAAATACATTCATCAAAGGGCATCTCCGACTTTTGACATTTCCTTAAAACCGTAGATATTTTTGATCGTAATCTTCCTCGCATATGTGGCCAATTCACAAACCAACAAGCACAGGTTGGATGGGATTCAGATAATAATGTAAAGGTTCTATCTGTAAGACTGAGTTCAAAGAAGGGAAGAAATCCAGCCAATTTAACAAAGCTCTGAAATGAAGTCTTTGTTGTATTCAGAAACATGTCCTATACTCAAAAATCCCTATGTCTCAGTTTAAAATAGAGGTTTCTACTTTTCCTTTCGCTTCATTTATGATTGCATGTTCTATAGCAGGTCAGGCTTCATGGAAGACCTTCATCTCTGACTTCAGAGGAGTATTGATCAATTATGGTATTTTTCTACCCATCGTTTTTGCATACCTGGTATTGGACATTTCATATAGATCATAAAGATCAACCCTCTTTGGAGATGCTTCCTCACAGAATTGTCTACCAATGATTTGAGGCATTTTTAAGATTTTAATTGTATCCCACAAGAACCGTGGTTATGTGACTCCAATAAGTCATATCAGTCAGAAGGAAGTCACTCAGTTTGCTTCATGACCCCCCATACTTCTTAAGACAGAAGCAGTGGTAAAGACAACAAGTGTGAAATGATTATTTATCGGGATGGAATAGAAGTAATGTGGGTCAAAATTGTAACACTAAATATAAAATTGTGGTAGGAATTGGTGAAAAACCAAACTGACAGAGTCATTCAGTCATTATGTCTCATTCTCCTAATTAGCTCTATTCTATTATATGGAACAAAATAAATTGTTTGCTTTGTTGTGCTGACTGGTATTTTTATTTTATTTACATTCCAGGGTCATGATCAGGCAATTAAACCTCCTGGTTATTTAGGAAAAGACTACAGTTAGACTAGCAACTTTTTTAAACAGTGGGCACTTGGTGACTCAGTGGGTGGAGATTTTCTTTCCTCCATGTTTTCTATCTATTTATGGTTCAATAGAGGAAACTAGTGCAAAAACAATCTCTAAAAAAATAACCTTTCCTCAAGATGCATCAATAAATTGAAAAGTTTTAAACCGTTTTATGACTATTTTTAAAAGTAACACGATAGAGTCTTGAGATTGAACTCACTTTCTGCTTACAGTGCAAGCACTAGTCAAAAAACTTGCTTCAACTCTTGAAAAATAATTAAAGGGATAGTTCACATTGTTTAAAGCCACCTGGAAGCTGTCACAGTGAATTTGTATGAATGAAGAAATCATTGGAGTGGTGAAATATTAATAGCTAGCCTATTTGGCTTTATTGTAAAATAAAAAAAAACAAACAAACTGAGAAGTTATGTGGCACAGTTTAGGTTTATATTTCAGATCACATTTGTGACTGTTTTCTCAACTACACATAAGTAAGACTTTGCTTGAATTAAGTTGGCCAAATTAATAATAACCAGGTCAGGAAGTGTGGAGGAAACGTTTGAAATTGAGGACAAGTGGTATATTTTTCCTGATCGGAAAAGTTGATCTACTACATGCTATTAACATAACAACACAGAGATTATTAAGACAACAGTGACAGAGGCAACCGCTGTCTCTTATAAAAGTATTCATAGTGAGTTGTATTACACAAATATTAAGATTTTTCAGCTTGAAATGTTACCAACTGTTGAAACTTACCAAAAACNAACTTTCACATCTCTAGCTTTACTTTTCTAAGAAGTCACTTTATGAGAATCTGATAAGAACTTCACAGAATCTTGCCTCCAAAAATCTGAACTATAACCTTAAATTCTATAGTGGCTTTTTCCATCTAAATTTTCTTTTTTTTTTTTCCAAGTTGCACCATGAAAACCAAAATTGATTATTATTTTTTTTAATAATACACGATACATCAGAAATGAAAAAGGGCCAGTTAAATTATGCTGTTTCATTTAATATGTTCATTGAAATACTAATGTTTCTACACAAGACACATTCTATAGAAACAGAATATGTGGCACAGATTGGGTTATATAGTTTTTCTTACATCGTAGCAACAACAAAATAGTAGAAGAGATAAAAACTTTCTATTCCTAACATTTTCACAGAAGAGCTGTACAACATAAAGTTTATATAACATTTCCAAGTGGCCAACATTGCTCTGCATGTTTTTGAACATTCAACCTTCTTCATCAGTTCTAATAAACACATTTTATAACTTGAAGTATTTTCATTTCAGCTCAACTCCACATCTAAACCCTTGGACTTTCCATTTGCCTGCTACTATGGTGCCAGTAATAAATGAGGCAGGTCGACACAAAACGAAAGCAGCATTGTTTTTCATAAGCAGGCACTTACGCCACAAGGCAATTAAAATACCATCATTAACACATTCGATTTTACTCTGACAGCAGAATATAAAACAGTTTTTAAGAAGACTGACCTCTTTCTGTAGCTACATAATGACATGTAACTAATACAGCCTTCCTCTGTCATATATATTATAGTTTATTACTCCTTTTCTTGAGTTTAAACCACAGCTTTAAACCCACATCCACCACTGTATAGATTTAAGCCAAGAATTTGCCTTCAGCCACTCTGACAAGAAATAACTACATACTGCATTTTTGTGCTTTTTTTTCTATAGCTCTATAAAGGTATTCACACTGTATGATTGCGTTTCATTTCATATGTTCTATGATTGCACCTATGAGCATAGCAATGGTCTAAAAACAAAGGACGTGGGTATTGTGTTGCTGTAGAAACCGTCTTCAGCAGGTTCCCATGGTACTGACTATGGTGTAACTGAACCTGGACATTGACGCCCCAGCTGCCAAACCGTCCTCCTCGTTGTCACGTGGCCTACAGCGGCGGCAATGTTGACAGCAAGGCGCAAAGCAGCAAGAGAAAGTGCCGAGCAGGGCCTTGCGGAAGCGCATGTTCATGAAGCAGTAGATAATTGGGTTGACACAAGCAGAGGTGTAGCTCAGCAAATGGATGAATGCAATGGGCGTCCCAGAGAGGGCACGTTCGGCGGTGACGTTATCAAAAGCTCGCCAGGTGTTAACACAGTATAGAGGCATCCAGCAGAGAAAGAACAAAACAACGATGACCACTAGCATACGTATGACTCGCTTCTTGGCCTGCAGATTGGCTCCCGACGTGTTGCTGCGGGGTCTGTGGATCTTCATGGATTGGGTTGATGCAGACATGGGGTTCATCTCCATTGAGCTTGGGCGCACACAAACATAGCATCCATCTTCATCGTCAGGATTATTAGGCCCACAGGAAGTAAGTCCATTCTTCACATCTGCAGGAGGACAGCAGTGTGAAAAGTTTAGGTATTTGTAGGATTGTTAAATGTAGTAAACCGCTGTGTTTTGAATTTGATAGACTAACAAGCAAAATAAATTTTACTTTTATTAAACATAATGGTTTTGCTCTATGAGGAAGAGCACTTTATCACACTCCTCAACAATCCTCTTGAGCACCTTGCTAAGACCCAAGGGGGTTATGAAAGGTGTAAACCTGAGAAATATACAAAAAATATAACCTACATAGTCTTTATAAAAATGTTTTAACTATACTACAGGATAGAGAGGAAAAATGTTTTTCTTTAATATGCATCAGTTTATGTCAAATTTAGTTGTGTTTATTCAAATTATCTAAAAGTTTATTTTTAAGATTGACCAAAGTGCTTTAGTACCTTTAATCTCTGAAGGAAATGTCTAATTCAGACTACAAATTTAATGTTTATCATATTCCACAGAAAGTATTTGTGCACTTGAGAATATTAAACATTAATACAAATAATCTTATGACAAATATAGAGGAAAAAGGCTCGATATCAACATCTAATATTATTATTATTTTGTATACAAAAAGGCAGATAAAGACTTTGGTTAAGTAATAATAAAGCATTTGAGACATAAAGTATTTTGAGTTCGCAAGATTATATATATATACAGTATATATATGATTATAGAATTTTGTGGTTTATCCTTAATAGTGTAGCAGCAAAATTTAATTTACAAAAAAATGCTTTCAAAATTAAGCAATGCCTGTTTTTGTTTCATTGTAAAACAAATGTTTTTCTTCCACTGGTTTAGGAATGCTTGGAAAAGGTAATTATTATAATTGTCCCTTTTCCCTCTGGCTGGCTGATTGATGGTTGTGGGGATACATGCACCTAGTTGTATGATTTATTATGAATGAGTCGTGGTTCTTTAAAAACCAGCTGCTCAGTCTAATGAAACAAAAAGAAACTTGGATTTCCTGCTGAAATGCAGTAATCACTCATAAGAGGATTTTGAAATTTATCAGTAATATTTAGTAATAAAAGTCCAACAATAACATTTGGAGAGCCACAAGGTTACAATTTACTGACAAAAGATGGTTCGACTGGAACGTAGATGAATGTTTTTCTAATTACTACATTGTACTGTTCCCGTTTCCTTCTTACTTGTCTGTATTATGTTTCGTAGAAGAAAAAAGAATACAAATAGATTTCAATGTCCAAGCCCAGAGTTTTACAGGAAATTGAACTCTATGACCCAGCACTACCCAGAACTCACCCCTCTGGCTATTACCAGAAATACTTGTTTGTCTGCAAAAAGTTTGAACTACACTTCACACAATAATGAACTGTTTTTGATATTATTAAAAATAATTCATAATTACTAAGATAAGCAATGGAAATGAATGAAACATTGCACTATATCTCCCAAAAGGGGTCAGTGGGTAATAGTGCAGGTGAAAGACACAAAATTATACTATTGCCAAAATATATTTAGGGTCAACTAATCTCAAATAATGGAATTATATACTTAAAAAAACATAGCTTTTTGTTTAAAAATTCATAAATTATAATAAAAATATACAGAAACAAAACTCTATTAAAACAGCAAATTACATATTTTACTTATAAAGCATCATTTTACAATTGGAAAAACCTGTTTGAAGACTATTAGCTTACACAACAAATCCGTTCAAATATAATATTAGCACTCTGAGCTCAATGCTCAGTTGGAGCGCAGACAGCTTGGAAGTGTCCTGTCAGAATGTCAATTCTTGGAAACCACACAGAAAAACTTCAGAATAACACACACGAGGTCAGTGCAACCCCGCTGGACTGTGCACAGGGTAAAAAGCTTGCAGTGTCAAATCTATAATTTGAAACTTTTGTGAATTCAATATTCAATAACTGATTGCCACAACAAGTTTTAACTTCAGGAGGACTATGATTGCAACAGTAGTTCTAATTATCTTAACTAAAAAAATAATAATTCCATTTATTTACTTCATTTTTTCATTCCTCTGAAGGTTTGAGCTTTCAAAAGCAAATGCAAGCTTGGCAGTATGTGCAAATCCGATCTACAAACAACACACACGCAGGATTGTGTCAGCAAAATGAGGAGAGCATAAATAAATAACTGCCATCATGAATATCATGAATATCATAAACATATTCTGATTATCAGAAAGCCCAAAATTCTGGCAGGAGGATTTTAAAATGTAATGACTTACCACCCCTAATGTGATTTACCAAACCTGTGACCAGATTGCAGGTGCTGCTTTTACTTGTATGTTCAGCACATTTGAAAAACAGGCACAACTTATCACCTAAAATTTTCTGCAGTCAGTGTACCGAAAAGGAGGCATCAATAAAATCAATGTAATAAATAGTAAATGGTATTACCAGTAGATTCTTTGTTGAGGGCGGTCTCGGATCGGATGCCTCGATAAAGCTTCCTGGAGATCAGTCCATAGGCAACAATCATCACCACTCCTGGAATCGCGAACAGCACAAGCAGAAGAAGAACATACCTACAAGGGACACATTTGGAAAAGTTGACAAACAACTAAAAGTGAATAAAGACAAATGTGTGTGCTCATTTCCATGAGAAATAAATTAAAACTCTTCAGCCTGGAACAAAAACTAGCTGTCTTGCAGTTGCTCTTTAGACTGACATACCAACATTGCTTTTGACGTTTTGAGTGTGTTGCCACCCTCTGACTGGTAAAGCCTTTTACATAGCTCCTACCGCTAAAGAGCCAAAAAAGTCGATATTATTTAAGTAATATTATTGATTGTGATATTATTTGTCATTGGTCTCAACAAGAAGAATCCTTGGGATCACATAAAAATAATCGGGTATCTATGAAGCTCATATCTGGTATTTCTAAGTGATTTACAAAGTGGATAATGTAGTTGTAAACAGAGAGAATAATATCTATCTTTTTCATTTTTACTCATTTATCCCTAGTGTAATAAAGCCAAAAGCAGATGTCCCCTGCATATGTTTTTTCTCTGATGGTTTTCTCAAGATTACGAGTTTTCTCAAGGTTAATTTATCTCCAGAAAACGGCAACAAAAAGATGTCAGACTTTTATAGCTGAAACGAAGAGCATACATTTTTTTGTAACCCCATGAATTTCTGCCAATACTGATTCAGTAAAAGTTTAAAATTAATTAGAACAATTAAGACTTTCAGAAACTTATCTGCTGTTGTTCTGTCTCACAAGGGCTACAATAGGACGCAAAGTTCTGGATAATACAGAGTTAGTTGGTTTTAGTGAAGTGATCCAAGGCATGCATAATTTCTAATTACATCTCATTACTCCTGTAGTATTATAAACCCAGCAGACGCCAACACCTCCATCTGCATGCACCTGCATGCATTTGTGTTGTAATTACTCTCTCATTTTGACTTTCTTTATTTATGTCCTCCATTCTTATTGATTTGTCTCTGAACAATTTAAAATGGGTTCAACAAAAGATCAACAAAACGTGTAGCACTGTAAATAGAGTTGGAAGCAATTATTGTGGTCCCTTATGCTTTATCTCAAAACAAATTACTGGAGATGGCCAGTTGGAATAGATCATAAAGACATCTAGAAAAAAGTATTTCCAGTTTAAATTACTATACAAAATAACCGTGAGTGAACTTATGAATAGGAACATAATCAGGTACATTTTAATATTTTACTGCTCATATGGTTTGTTTCTTTCTGAAATAATTTGAGTGTTTTACCATAATTAGATAGAAAGCCAATAAATTAATTTTGTTTCACTTTTTTAATTTTACAAACTTTGGATTTTAATTGATTATTCACATTCATGAATAATCAACCCAGAGCTAATTGAAGTCTGAACTTTCTTTCTTTTATCACCAACATGTTTTCGTACATGTGTTGTTAACAGAATCATGTCATGTAAATATGAAAGATGCTAAACAAGTTGAATCTTCACAAAGTTGCAGATTTTCCCAGTTGGCTATCATCTCTACAAGAGACTACCAAATTAAAACGATTTAGAACGAAACACTCACCAGGTCTGCTCTGCCGTTGCGACAGGCCACTTGTGGCGACATTGGTGTGCTGTGGTGTTGTCAGGACGCTTAAATGGCCTGAGGTGACTGATGATTGGGTAGGGGATCATGATGATGAAGGCCAGCACCCATGTAACAGCAATCACACGGTAGGCATGGGATTGGGTCTGCCACGCCCGTGACTTCAGAGGCTTGCAGATGGCACTGTAGCGCTCAAGGGCTATGGCAACTAGGTTAAATGTGGAGATGCTCACTGATGTGCCTGCAGGAGAACAAAGCGGGTCATCTAAAGGGCTGACAAAATATTCATCTTACCACATAAACAGATATCTTCTCATTTTAATAAAATAAAATTACTGCAACTCAGAATAGGGAAGAAAATGATTAATGTTAAAATAATATCTGAACCTACAGTACCACCAAGCTTGATGCTGTGCAACCAACATGTGGAGAAAAACACAGTGTTGAGGTAAATAAATTGGGCAGATATCTGAATGTCATGGTGAAGGAAATCATGTGACTCTCTGCCAGCGATATGATCGTTCATCTACCCGCTAAAGGACAAGACAGGAAATTACTCTTTTCCTCCCTTATCCATGTCCTCTGTGACAATATAAGCTTTATACGTAGAGGATAGGAAGATGGTGGGTAGAAAGAAGACTCAGAGGTGCTTCTTGTTGTTTATATCTCCAAATGATGGTTTACAACACCAGCAAACCTTCATTTTGTTTTCCCTTTCTTTTCCCTTCTACTTATTTTGTTGTAGCGCTTGTTGTGTTTTGCAAAAGTATTTATGACAAACCGACTCTTAATGTTTTTTTAATGGGGATTTCTGGCAGACTAACACAAATTATCACATAGTTTAATACTTTCTAATTATAAAAATCAGAAAAATTAGCTGTGCATTTGCATTTGGCCTTGTTTACTTTGACACTCATAAAATGAAACTGTTAGCTTTCAGACGTCATGAGACCAGGCTGTCTTTGCAAACTGAGTGACCGTGCAAGAAGGAGACTAGAGAGAGAAATCACCTATGGTTACACTGAAGGAGTTAAAAGCTGCAGCAGCTGAGACGGGCGAGACTCTGCATACAGTAACTCTTGTCCTGGTTCTTCACCAGTCAAAGTTTTATTTGAGAATGGCAACAACATTGTTGAAGAATATTTCTATCAAATTCTTTGGACTGATGAGATCAAAATGGAACATTTTGGCTATTTGATAAGATGTCATGTTTGGAAGATACCAAACACTGCACATCACCAAAACACGCCATCCCAACTCTGAAGCGTGGTGGTGGCAGCATTATGCTGTGGGGTTCTGAAAAGGCTTGCAAAGAGCAAACTGAACGCAGTAAATATAGGGATGTTCTGCAGGATAATTTGCTACAGCTTCAAAGAACATTTATTTCCATTTGAGACGTATCAACACGTACTCCATGCTGTGATTTCAGCCAAAGGTGCATCTACTAAATATTGATTTTAAGGCGGTGAATATTTATGCAACCACTTATTTTATGTTTTATTTTTTTTCATTTGTCATTTTTGTAGAAAATAGTTTTTACTTTGCCTTTTTTTGCTGTTGTTTTTTGACAAGAAAGCCCAAGTTTGTTGATCACGGTTGATTTGTAAGATTAATAAAAAGGGTAAAACAAAGGGGATGTTTTAATTGTTTTACTTTTTAAGGGCACTATGTTTCTCTTCGTAAAAATAGTCTCTTTAATTAGAGTAGAACAGCGTCAATAGTATTCACACTAAGAATTATCTTCATGCATAGGTAACTTAGTTCCCAGCAGTCTCTTCTTCAGATGCACAGACAGTGAGATCACTCATCGCTCATTTGCAACTCCAGCACATTACTCAAATGTCAGATAAATTCTTCATGCAAAGCGACAATCCTAATAGCCTTTTAAATTTTGGGCTTTCCAATAAAATAAAAAAAGGAATCTGACCAGCTCAAATGTTTACCCATCCAGTCTATACGGAGACTTCCGTATAATTAGAGACTTCTTGATGACAATAAGAATATTGTAACAGTAAAAAAAAAAAAAAAATCATTACACACCTTGTCTACTGGAAAATTACCACTTCGGAACTCCAAATGAAAACTACAGAAAGTATATATCAATGAACCTCCCACAATTGGAAAAGGTGATGAAAATAGTCAGTGGATGTGCAGCCACTCAATAGTGATCGACCTCTTTTGTAATTTGATTGACGTCAGGTCAGGAAACGTGTTACTTTCCTGATTACAGGAGCTGCATTTATCCAGAGTTTTATTGTAGCAAGACAATGATGGGCTACAATGTCTGAAGATGGTTTTGTTCTCTATTCATTTTCTGCAGTCGCTGCTAATGGCAGTATTGTATCGGATTCCTTCTAGTTTTGAAAGAGTAATTTTCTTGTATAAAAAAGGACCGTTACTAAATTAGACAGAGGAAGTTTTCTTTTTCTTTTTCCAAAGTGGTTTCAATTAACTCTAAAGCAGATTTTCAAAGTACAAAATCACACATTTTGTTTTGTACAAAAATTGAGAAAAGATGTCTTTCTCATATTCCAAGACTGTGAAACAGCTCTACATGTAAACTACCACATGACAAAAACATGACACTTACAATGGGAATTTCTACCTTTCTAAATCTGCATATAAATGGACATTTTTTAAAGATATTTAGGGTAGGCCATTCTTTGTTTTAAGTTAATCTCAAATTAGTTTTACAACATTTTACTTTTCTAGTAGCCAGAGGGTTCTGTCCAAATTCAGGATAAAAATAAAACTTTAAAAATTAGTCTTCCTTGTCCATTTGGTCAATCCAACCCAGTTTTCAATTCCCTGTAAAAGAATCAGCAGTCCTTTTCACCGTTAACTTTATAGCTACATGTTCGGATTGTCAAGTTGGAAGATAGTGTCTTATTTTCTACATTACTATAAAGAAATTGTGGTAAGGAAGAGGGGTGGGTGGGATTATTGATGTTGGTCTTTTTCCATTTTATAGCCAGGCGAAGTTTAAATGCTTCGTAGTGGCAGGTAAAGTTATTGTGATTAATAAACATAGTTCTACTGCTGCGAAGATGCTTCATTACCAGCTGCAACATTTCTATGACAGATTTAATGCCAACAGATTGGGACAGCTGGAACAGAGCATACATCGTGAGTGGTTAACATTTGTCAGTGCTACAAACTACATCATAGTCATAATCATGACACTCAAACCTTCTGCCCCAGTAACAGAGTGCTCTCCTAGCAGTGGTCACTAAGGTTTCGGGAGACATTTTTTAAGTTTTCTGTTTACAATGTAACGTGAAAGTCCACAGATCCAGATTTACTCTATTTACAAGGAAAAGTTTAAAGTTTTTAAGTAGTAGCAATGCATTACTCTAGTGTAGATTCTCAGTCATCCAAAATGTGACAATCAAAAGTGCTTAAGCAAAAAGCAATTGGACTTCACTTGTGTGAAGACAAGTAAAGTCGTGAGGACAGTTCACCTCGTACCAAGAAACCTTCGAAAAATAAAAAAGTTTAGTTGCCATTATTTGGGACTACATAGGCATTGAGTGTCTAAAGCTGATCTGCAATACAGGTTATTAAGCTTCACTGAGTTTGAAACAAAATGTATTCAAGTGACAAAAAGGTAAAGGAAGCAAATTCACATTTTGAACAACAGTAGTTATATCGTTTAACTTTAGATATTTCACATGCTTAATAAATCTAATGCTAACATTTTTATTGTATTTTGACACCAAAAAGAACCAGGGATCAATTAGATTTCATTGAATACCCACTTAGGACTGGCTCACCAAAAAACTCTTGCCATTGTAATGTTTAAACCAAGTAAGAGTAAAAGTACAAACTCTTCCTCTCATTCTACTAAGAGCAATTTATTTGTAGATGCAAGGAGTACATTGATGACTAAGAGTGAATTTGTGACTTATCTTCCAAAGTCCTCTCTTTACTGCTGGAAAAGAGGAACTACACTGAAAATATTGCAACAATATGGAGTTTCTTTGAGCATTATTCCAAACATGGTGACTCATGCATAATCTTGATAGAAATAGCTTATGGTCAAGTCACTTTTAACCTCTGCTAGGAGGCAAATGACCTTCCATCTGCAAGTGTTCATCCCAAGGTATTCTGCCACAGTCAGGCAGTGCTTAAAATTCAGTGAGACCTGATATAAATGACTTTTCAAAGTACATTCAAGTAAAAATGATTCAGATATGAATGGAAGGTTACAAGGTGAAGATTTTTCTTATAACAAGCAAAGGACATATAACTTTGCTATTGAGAAAAAAGAATTAATCCAGGCCTTACCACATGTATACCCCAGTACAGGAATGTAACTGCATAGTGAATAGTAAGACACATTTTTCAAAGTTTGTTTTACAAAGAAAAATCTGAGCACCCATTACTGGTTGCATAAATAAAATGCAACCAATAGCCTTCAAAAGTTACCTAATTAGTAAAATATATTCACCTGTGTGTAATTTTGGAGAAAGAATGAAGGTGTGTGTGAGTTTGAATTGTCTTAAGAGATCAACTTAACATAATTTAGACTCTCCTTGATCCAGTTGAACTTCCCCTTTACCCTCAAGCTCCTTGTTACTCACCCATAAGATAGGTCACTATCTTGCACATCAGAGCTCCAAAGACAAAGTCCTTGAGAATGCTGGGGATCAAGTTGAAAGGCATGCAGAATATGGCCATCATCAGGTCGCTCATGGCGAGTGACAACAGGAAGGTGTTGGTGATAGTGCGCATGTTCTTATTGAATGTGAGCACCACGATGATCAGCAGGTTGCCAGAAACACTTGAGAAGAAGATGAGCGAGTAGAGCAGGATCCGGAGTGTGTGGTCCTCCTCTGCACAAGAAGAACACGGGATATTAAAGAGTGCAGGTCTGAATGAAAATGACATATCTTATGTTTTACATGTTGAAATTCAATTTGTTTTATCGAACAACCTGGAGTTCACATTTTATTGTCTCTGTTTCCTTGAGTGGGTGTTAATGGACAGACCATAATAATTATCCTGCAAAGTCTTTGTAAAGGAGAGTTTTTGATTGCAGTGGTGGCTGCGATATTACTCTTAATCAGAAATGATATTCACCTACATATATTTGTAAACTAGCATATTATGGCCATAACAGCAGTGAATGTATCATTAAATGTATCATTAAAACACAACTCACTGACGCTTTTAAAAAATTCTGGATCATTAAATCTAGCAGGGACTATAACAGAAGAGATCGTATTTTCCCAGTAATAGTTTCCTTTTATTGGTTTCTCAATAATTAAATATAAAATCCTTCTTGCAACATTAAGCCCTGTGCTCAATCACATTTTGAAGATGTCATAGTTTCACTTTTACCCAAGCAAGCACTTTGCTCCCAGGCTTGGGGTTCATTTGTGGTTTCCCAACTTTTTAAAAAGTAGAATGAAGCATTGACCTTGGAGCCTCTCTGGGTGAGCGGCTCCAAGTTTTAGACTTAGCGACAGACACTCTGTCTATCTTCAAGATTAGGCTCAACGCTTCATAAATAAAAAAAGACAAATTATATGACTGGCTCTTATGACTATGATTTGTCTCAGTAGTTATTACACCATAGGGTCATTAAGTAATGTTCTGATCATCTCTCTCCACTTTGTATATATATATATATGGTCATATTGAATTAGAATATTAGTAACTTAATTCACTAAGAGAAACGCATTATAAAGCTTATTATCACAGACATTCGTTTTCAAGTTTGTATTTCTATTAATTCCGATAATCTTCCACTTACAACTAATAAAAACAACATTTAGGATAATAATATTAAATCAGATCAATAAAAAAATAATAATAATACAGAATTTGGACTAATAAAAAATATGAAAAGGTTGTTATTCCCAGAAAGTACTTTTGTTCTGCATCATCAGATGGCCAATACAAATGAACAAACCCTTATATATAGAAAAGTTTGTCCATTTGAATTTGTTGTGTTTTGTGTCTCATCGCTGATATTGTTGACTGGGATTTTTGTTTCTTTGCTTTTGTTGTTTCTGTCTTGTTTGTGCCTCTATCCACTTTATGACTCCATGTTTGTGTATCTCCTGAACGCTTCTTCTCCATTGCACTGCTGCTCTGATAAACCGAGCTGAAGGCTTGATGCAGTCAGGTTGTTGCCTTAGCTTAAGTATAATCATTATTAACTCTATATTTGCAGCATTGCATTTAATTTGTTGATGTTGTCTTCACATCTAAAAGAATAGGATTTGTGGCTGTATTCACTTTGATAAATGGAAATGTGATTGTTTCATGATTTTAATTAATTCACAAGACCCTTTAGTTAAAGTGTTAAAAAAAAACACTTGCTTTTCTAAACTTTTATGTTTTGTTTTGGTTTTTTTTACTTTTACGTATTGCGGTTTTGGAAAAATATTTAGTTTATTTGGTGTTTTCAAAGATGGTCATTAAAGTAGCTTCTCCCTTGAATACAAATAATGTAAAATACAAAAATTCAATCTGAAGCCTGATGCAGTATCATTGTATCATATCCTCTAAAGTCTGCGTTATTTGCTTTTGCCTTCAGTTCCAAGCTTGCTTGGCCACAACACGCTTTGTAAAGGTTACCCACCGTGTCTGTATCCAGGGGGATTAGAAATCCCTGTATGCACCACATTAGCAGGAGACCACAGACTGTGCATCTGCAGTCATCACAGATGCACAGGTAGCAGAATGTGCAAAAACACACAGGACTGCAATTTCAACATTTCCACAATAAAACCAGGTTAATTACGTTTGCTAAAATATGCAGAGTCTCAAATTCCTAACCAAAATATATTGCTACCATCACATTCAATTTCTTACTGTTTTTATGAAGGGTATTCATGCAACCAAAAACACCTGATGTTTGATCCAAAAGCTCTCTCCAAAGGTGCAGTGATCTTCAATGGGAATAGTCTGGTGAGGTTATTTTCATAAAAATATGCAATATCTTTTAATGCAGGCAAAGTTTTCCCTAAACTTCTATTTGCAGAAAACAAAAAGCACAATTTCCATCCTCATCCACTTTTTAAACCATATGGTTTGGATATCGTAAAGGACTTTTCATCTGCATTTAATACAACACTGGCAGACTTTGTTCTGTAAAAGACATTGGTTGGGGATTAGTCCATATTTTATTTGCTGGTTGCAATCCTTTCTCGCTGACAGGCAGCAGCTGGTCAGCGTTGATAACACCTATTCCCCGGTGATGGCAGCTACTTGTGGCGATGCACAAAGACATGTTAGCTCTTGGCATTTACACTAATGACTCTGTTACTACAGTGCCAATCCATCCAATCGTCTTGTCTTACTTTTGCAAAGTAAAGCAAGTTTCTTCTTTCTTCTCCATTTTTGTAATTTTTAATCTAAATTTAAATGAGTATACATTTGCTCTGCAATGTGGACATATTCAAGATCAATAGTCATAATATAATATCAGTTACATGTTTATTATTAACTATAGTGTGTTTTGTGTGTCTGCAATGTAGGTACATCACAGAACCCCTAGGTGGAAAAACGTTTGTGTCTTGCTCTGCTGTGCTATCTGCACTCTGCCATCTTCATAACACAGGTGTCAGATGTTGAAGCAGCTAACACAGCCCGCTTCAAGACTGAATTTACCACAGATCTCAACAAACGGAAAGAGAACTTTGGACTGGTTAAAGGTAGCAACCGCTTTAGATTCAAGATTTATGAACCTCAGATACTGGCCCTGGGAAGAGACACTAGAGGTGTGGAAAAAGCTGAGAGAGATGACAGACATACAACCAGCACCTCCATACATGAAATGGTGCCAGAGCCACCGAAGAAAAAGGAGGTTCATCTAGTCCTGGGATCGGAGTCAGAGTCTGATGTTGAAGGATTATCCACAGGCAATACTCTGGGGTGCTCAGCTACACCAGCTTTGACAATGTTTTTTGAAAACCTTTTTCTCTAGCAGGCCACATTGTACAAAAAAAGCTCTGACAGCTAGAAATGTCAACAAGTTAGTCTGTCTAAGTGATTGGTTGGAGGTACTGTAGGTTAAATGTGACAGCAGATATGTCACAAAAGTACTTCATGTTCATTTCAATATAGTTTGTTTTCTATGGCTGTATTTTAATATATTGGTTTGTTGAATTTAGACAGACATAAGAACAGGTCTGCTCGCTATGCTGTTCACATTAATGATCACATAAATGACACCTAATGAAACATTTGAGTTAACATGGATAACATTTCTGAAGTAATATTTGAAACAAGACGGACTTTTAAACCTTTCTGAAACAAGGTTTCAAAACTGAGAATCTTCAAATGAAAAGTTCAACGTAGTGATTAATCATGATTAATCACGGTCCTGGAGTGTGAATAATCTGATAAAATTGAGGTATATATTGAGATATATTGAGACACTTGTAAAGTGTGTGTAAATACACACTTTATAAATAAATGACTTCATTAGTGCCAAATCTAAAGGGGTAGCATTGTTGGCATTTATTTATTTTTAATCTAAATAAGCTAAATTCCTCAAAGCTTTTCCTGTGAGGTTTAGTCTAATTGGCCATCATTAATCAATGCTTTCTATTAGATTAAAGTACTAAGCAGTTAATAGTAGTATGTCACTGATATTTTGACACTAAGCCTTAAAAATACAACATACAGTAGCAACTGTATGGCTTGTGCCAGCATAGCTAAGCTTCTACTGAACCGAATCCCATATTTTGTATTTTGGTTCACAGTAATCACCTGAGATATACGTGCATGCCTTGTGCACAGCTGGCTGGGAAGCATAATCCAAACTCCACTTATTATCTGTCTGTTTATCATAAAGAGTAAAATCGTAGCAATGTTCAGTTTTGAAAAAAAGAGATTTTAAACAGATGAATGGATCACAACATTTAACTCAAGTATGTAGTTTCAGTGAATTAATCACAAAAATCCAACCCTGAACTGTTTTTGTATCACTTGCAGGCTTAGCAAAGGATTTAGCCACAGACCGGTCAGAAAAAAGTCAGCAAGTCAGTCTTTTGCTGTCTCTTTCATCTCTCTCTCTTTTTCTCTCTCCCCACATGCACACACATCTACCAACATGTGGCTTCGCCATCTGTCACACAACCTCCCCTGCAAATATAAAGCTCTAATATGGTGGATGTGCTGTTGAGAGAACATCAGGGTTACTCCATGGAAGCAGCAATGGTAGCAACTTGAGATGCTTAATTTGGTTTCTGTGTGTCTGTGCTGCAGTGTGCGCCTACATCTGTGAGTGTATAATGAAAATATACAGACACATGACTGGCAAAAGAAAGAGAGCACAGCAGTCTGTTTCTGTAGTGTCACTCTTCCTCTAGCCTAATGAAATATGTTACACTGGGTTCTGATTAATCAAAGCCAATTAGCTGTCCCTGTGTGCGCCGTGATAACTACCTCAGCACATTTATCCATTCCTTCAGGCCAGAATTCCTCAAAGCTTTTCCTGTGATCATCGGTGTAGAGTGGAGCCATTATGGTTTACCTTTCTTGCTAATTATCTCACTGGCTCATATAAGTCATTCCAGTTCAGTTTATTTACATAGCACCAATTGACAAAGAAGCAACCTCAGTGGACCATTGAGAAAAAGTAAACAGATCAAGTTTAGTTTTGCACATCTGTATCGCTGAATTATTTAGCTTTTAAAAGACAGCACTGGAATGGATCCCATCCCCAGCAAACACCATAAAAAATAAACTGGTTACTTGTAATGACACCAGAAAGATAATTGTAGTAAAGGCATTAAAATTTTGATCAAGACTGGACTATGTAAAGATATTTACCATACTGTATGACCAGATTGTTGGATAGAGTATGAACTGTATGTAATGCAGGAATCTAGTCAATAAAGTAAACAACTGTGGAAGTACTTTTGAGTGCAAATATTTCTGAAAACTTCTGGTGTTCTGGTTCAGTAGACCTCACTGACAAATGTAACAGTGCAGGGAATTAAGACAGAGCTTGTCAAATGTTTAGCCACAAATCCTAACAAGGAAACAGAAAGCGGCTTGCACAATCTAACCCCACTGGGAAAAAGTTTGGACTAAGAAGGGTGGCACGGAGAAAAACTCCAATCGGACTCAAAGAAACCCGGTAAGTGATGCAAAGGGCACACAAGAAGTCCACTTTGTGGCTGAGGAGCAGCATGGCAGGTGTCACGGACGGACAGCGGGGAAGCGAGAGTGTGAGCCCGTCAGACCGTCAGTTCCCAGAATCCCCCCCACACACAAACACACACAAAGGCTTGAAAAAGCGCAGATGGGGTCAGTGCCACCCTGTCGGACAGCCCACAGGGTAAGAAGCTCATCGGGTCCAAAAGGCCCCGTCTCTTAAGACCGCGGGAATGTGAACTTTATACAATAACCAATTTTTACATGAACTACTTCTCAGTCCAACGCTCCTAAGAAGGTACTGAAGGCGGAGTGTCAGAATGAGTAGGAGATTCTTAAAGAGACACAGGGCCAATTTCAAGGCATCAATTTACAAAGTCAAATTTCTCTTACCTTAAGTCATGTTTCATATACATAATTTTTTATAACAACTGAAGGCAGCATAGTTTTTTGATTGTGTTATAAAATGGCACTTTCCCAGAAAAAATACATTATACAGCTCCTTTAAGAAATATTTGCTTCATTATCAACACATACAATTATCACGTTTTATTGGAAGTCATGAATGACAGGAATAAGCAGCAACATTTTTCATTATACTTTGAAAAATATTGTTTGTTGTTAAATGTACCAAGACTTAACCTTCATTCAGTTTTTTTTGTTTTGTGTGTTTCTGTAGAATATTGTTTTTATTCTCATAATTATTTTTGAGATGTTCCAGAATACAGCTTTCAAAAAAAAAAAAAAAATCTTACAAACTTGAACTCCTTCTGACAAGCACAATGGAGCGTGTAACACAAACAATACTGCAAAGACATGATTTGTAGCAGAAAAATGACTGAGTGACAATAAAAATTCTGGAAACAGCCAAGAGCTCTGACATGTTTGAAAAAGCACAGAGACAAAATATTATGAAGTGTTAAAAAATGACTAGTTTATAAATCCATAACAGTAGATTTGAGTTGTTTATCATTGCCTGTGGCAGACAACATGGCAGTCACATCCTTTATCTGGAGAGCCAATGGGGAAGACATTTATAAGCTGCCAGATTTGTTAATATTACAAAAAGACAAAATATGTGAAAAAATATTGAAACTGAATGTTCTGCTAAAACACGGGAAATGGTTCTCCATTATATAATTAAACCATTAAAAAGTATTCCAATTATATATTACGAGGAGACTAAATATAACTCTGTAAATAGGTATATTAAAAGTAATACTAATATGACACATAACTTTATCTGATAATAGAAGTGCATCAGACAAACTGAAATGCTAGTAATTTAAAAAAAGAAAAAGATTTATGATCTCATTTCAGCAAATGAAATTATAAATTATATGAAGAAAAATCACTTTTACTTTTTAACTTTTTTAATGATCCTACTGGAAAATAAAATGTAATGACAATATTGACTCTTCAGATTTTTGTCAAAGTGTTCCCTCTCACTATGGTGACTTTGATATCAGCAGGGGCTTCACACACCACTATATTTATAATCTCACAATCTTTTTTTAGGCTCTTTCACTATGCAGTGCTTCTTTTGACGGTGAGAAGCACAATTAACTAAGAGACACAATACAGACTCAGTTGGATGGTTTAGCCATTTTTAATATTTTCTGTACCTTCTAGCCTAATCCTTTTTTGATCTGGAAAATTGGTTTCATTACCTGCGCCTCTTGACTCAGATGGGTATTGGTTAAATCTTAAGCAATGCATCTGGTTTTTATGTAAACGTAAAAACATGAGATAAATCGATCAACATTACTTGTTTTTAATGAAAGGTGTGAACAAAAACAGTAACAGAGTTGCAAATGTTTGTCCTGTATGGCTTCTGCTTCCCAAATTGTCCCCTTTTTTGCATGTTATTGCTGCAATACTGAAGGAAAAATGTTAACGAAATTAAGTATTTGTACACAGTAAAAAATAGATCACAAACAGTATTCTGTATTTAAGCCATCTGTCGTTATTTGGGTTAGAGGTTACCCTAAAGAAACCAAAACTCAAAGCAAGACAAACCTAAACTAGTAAAAACGTATCCTGCTGACTTACTCTACAGATAATTATGTGCATTTCTTGTCAAAGTACACCAATAAATAACTAGAAATAATTGGATTATCATATAAGATCAACAAAAAAATGACTATTTTAAAGAAAAAAACTTTATCTGACATGAAAATGTTTACCCTGCCCTGTTCACTGCAGTATCGATGTATTTAAAGACAAAGCTGGAACACTGTTAACTCCCACAAGTCACGTATCTTCATGCAAAATAAATGACATTCAGCGATGTAAAAATGTGACAGCGGCATTAATGATTCAATTGAAAAGCCAACCACCATAAAAAAAGGTTTTCATAATATGTGCAGTAAACGTTGAATTAATAAATAATGAGACTCATAATCCAGTCATAATCATGTAAAGTTTAGTCTATTTCTCTTTTTCATCTGCTATGCAAGACTTCAAGAAAACCTGGCAGTGCTCCTGTAGGTGTTGGTAAATGTCACAGTCGGGAGCTAATCCAGCATGGTAAATGCCATCTACGCCTTGTCACTTGGCCATTAGGAGCCCAGAACAGTTGATTGATGTAAAGAACAAAACCACTTTCTATTGACTGACAGACTGTAACACACAGTCCACAGGGACTGTGGTCACAGTAGTCAACGTACAAAACAACATGTTGGTGGCTTTTGTCTTCAGAGGAGGAATGTGGTTAACACATTAACCCTCAACAGGCAGAGCGACATGGAAAGGTGTGAGGAGTGGAGGAAGAGAATAACATGTGACAATATAAGAGGTGGAGTTTTCAGAGCAAAGAAAAAAAAAAGGAGTGTTTTAATAGGCACAGTTTATTGGTGCCAGGTGGTCAAAGATACTGAATAAGCCTCAAATGTTTATCTGAGTCACATATTGATCGAGAGAGAATGTGGAGTACATAATAACATACTGAGGATGGTGCACAAAATATTTCGGTGTATTTAAAGCACTGATTTTTTTTGAACAGCCTGCAGGATCACAGCACAGAGCTCTGCCGAATAAAGGAGAAATCCTCCACATATATCTTCCCAGGAGAAAGCTGCAAGTTGTCACCACACCCTGGTTACATAGTATCAACTGCAAATAAAGTGTGTAATGTTATCACGTAGGAGAGGCCTTTCTGTGTAAAAATTGAAAGTTGTCTGGTATGTGCAGGATCTGTGAGGGTGCTGTTGTTTGCTCCATCTTTTCACATATAGTTTGTTTTTAAAGCTGACTGCATCAGTTAGGTCTCTTTGCAGACACTTCCATGCCCAATCAGCAGCCCTACTGGCTTGGCTGTGACACAACTCAATCAGAGCATTGGAGAAGAAGTGATGGACAGAGACAGAAGAAAACGAGTGATCCTTCTTTGAGAGTAGTGCCATGACTAATTATGATGACACTGACAAAATATTGGCAGACTACGGTATTTGTTTTAATCAGATGGTGAATTAAGTTAACTTGCAGAAGATGGATCAGTTTGGGGGGGGCTCAGTGGGCTAAACACAGAATGCTTAATGTCTTTAATTTTGCTGATGGATGCAGGAGACACGCAGTAATTGGTTCATAGCACTAAATTTGGATGAATTCATTAAGACCTTGGCCAGATATCGGATTCAAAACATGTTGTCAGACAAAAGCCTAGAGTGGTATTTGCAAATGTTTATAAAATCAAATGTTTAAAATTGAATAAACATATCCAAATTACTTTTTTCGTTGTTAATTTTCACCAAATGTTACTTAGAAGTAAGAGGAGAATGAAGCAAAACAATGGCTTTTGTATCAAGATAATTAATGTCTGTACATTCCATCAAAGAATAACATATTGGTCGTATGTAATATAAAAATACTTGATCAGGTAAGATTTATTTAACAACACTTCCTGCTGATTTATGTAATATAAGATAGCGTTGACAAGCTGCATTCTTAAAAAATTGCTATATATCATCTCCTACAGTCATATTTTGCATTAGCATGAACTTTAGTTGTGTTTTTTAAAATATGCCGTACACTCCTGACATTCTTTAGAAATGCTGCAGAGCTTAGAAGAGTGAGCAGAAATGTTTACGGCATTATTCCAGAGAACCTCTATCTGGACTCCAATTAAAGCAACTGGAATATCAGCGCTGTGTTCAAGCATATAACAATACTTAAGCTTTTACTATCAATATCGAAGTCTTATGTACCTTTCTGAATGTGTTTTATTCTGGAAAGCAATATCCGTCACATTGTACTTTGTGCACTTCTTCAGTCCTCCCGGGTCACCGCAAGCCCGTCTTTGTTTTTCATGCTGTGAGAGAGCATCTTCAACAGAAAATCTCCCACTGAAAGGTACATGTGGTAACAACTGCAAAAAAGGTTCAATCCAACAGTGTCTGTGTGTGAAAAGGGATATATATTCATTCAGACAGCAAGACAATACAGAGGTGATAGTGGAAGGCATCCCAGTGATTTGATTAAAGATTTTAAGTTAATTGTTCAAACATTAAATGCTACAAAATTAGAAATGTGAAAGCTTAATTAATGCTTTAAATGCAAGGTAACTTAAAGGTCTTGTTCTTTAATGCAAATGGTGCATTCTGTGGATTTATGCTCCATATTTTGGCCCCTGACCTCTCCTCCTCCAGGAATTAATCAATGGACTTTATGAGTAAGAATCTCTGTCATTCATATGGACCCAATATATTATTCTGAATTTAAGTGCTTTTTCAAAGAAGAGAACCTTGTTCTTTTCCATTTGAAATAGTAATAGAGACTATTTTGCACATATAGTATCAGACTTGATTAAAATGTGGAATCAGTGTTGTCACTCTAATTTTAGGAAGTAAAAATCGGAATAAGAAAAAATTGCACGAATGTTTAAAGAGTTGACTAAATCTTAATTAGCTCTTGAAAATTTTTGCAGTATCTGATGTGCTTTATCAATTTTAGAAATATTTTTTAATCTATGGAAAACCAGAAACAGCAAGAGGAACCAGAAGGCACCACCCAGATTTCGCTCTTATTCTCTCTGCAGCCAAGATTAGCAATGACAAAACCCTATTTAACGGAGACCTGACGTTAGAGAGATTTAACTGCAAATGTAAAGTACTGACTTTTATAACAAGTATTTTGAAAAGTTTAGTCTATTTTTTATTTCTGCCTGTAGAAAGCAGTTGCCCTTTCAGCTCCTAGACTGTACTTCTTAAAAATAAAAGCTGATTTTACTGTCAAAATCAGGACAGTGTGATGATTACTTTTCATTGAGCGTGTATTGAAAACATCCATTCATCTATTATCTTAACACTCTTATACCTACAGTCACTGGTATAAGACTGCAGATATTATGCAGTCTTATACGTTATACCCTGGATGAACTGGTCACCAGTTCATCAAGGGCTGCATCCAAAACAAATTAACACTAATACTAAGACACTAATTCTGGAAGTATTCTTGGGAGTAAAATTTCCCACTGAAATTTCAATGTAAACTTGTTATCATTACACAACAAACTGCTCAAATATAGAACATAAGGTAAACACAAAACACTATAAATTCATGCAGTTTGTCCAGATAAAATTTTATTGTGAAGCAAGTTATTCTTAAAAAATGTACTATAACAATAAGAAATTTTACATGAACTTGTTCATACACAGAAGTCATGAATTAGTTTAAATGTCTGCTTTTGGTTAGTTTTTATTGAATTAATAAATGTTTTATCTCAGACATATGCAACTGAATGATATAAAATACACTGAAATTCAAATTCATAAGCATCATTTGCAAAAGGTTTATTACATATTAAAATCTGGGTGTGGACCGGATTAACTTGCCCCCTACAGCTTCATGTCTAGCAACTCTCCTGTTTGTGACTCATTATATTCTATCAGATCCGCTTTATTCTGAACACCAATAATTATTCTTTACAAAAATGGAAAGTTAACATTTTATTTAATTATTACTCCAAAAAAAAACTGAAAGATGAAAATCTGAAACAGATTGGTGGATCATGAAGCACAGTCCAGATGTGACTGCTTCTTAAATAAATTAATCCCCTCTGTGAGCATTAGTATAATTTTTACTGTATTCTGCTTGATCCCTCCGAACACAACAGATTTTACACGTATTCTGCAACCACTGCCCATCAATTCCCCTCCTTAAAAATAAAGCTGAGGGATAAAGCAAACGCATCTCTTATTTAACATAAACGGCAACCCGGTTTATTAGTTGGACTTATGTTATGAACTTTTCGTGGAACAAATTGTTTTTAATCGCATTGCATGTGGTTATCTCGGTGCATCTTACCTTGCCTGACACGCTGTGGTATGAGCAGCGTGGAAGCGTTGCCACAAGAGATGTTTGATGCCTCCAAGCTCCCATTCAGCGCTCCGCTCTGCATCAAGTCCTGAAGCACTCGGACGCACTCTAGAAATGTCTCATTCCGCAAATCAAGATCCATGCCGCAAAATTATCAGCATTAATATAGCCTGAAATATGTGAAAGCCGCCAAATAAAAAATGTTCACATTCAGTACCTTCTGTCTGTATTCTGTGTGAGTCCGAAGTGCTAAACCAAGTGCCATGCTCCAGCGCACTTACCTAAGTTACGAGTAATTGCAAAAGAAAAAAGAAAAGGAAAAAAATGACATGTTTCTCTCATAGTCCTTTCGTGCCAATGTGCAACTAAAGATTCATCCTGTTTGGTGGCATTTGTAAGATCTGTGCGCACTGATGGGAAGGAGCGCGGCGCTATGCTGCGCTTTTGCCAACAGACCTGCACGGAGAGAGCAAGCGGGCAGCGCAAAGGAGAGTGGATCTGTAATGTCATAAAGTGTTTGAATGTGTGTGTGTGTGTGTGTGTGTGTGTGTGTGTGTGTGTGTGTGTGTGTGTGTGTGTGTGTGTGTGTGTGTGTGTGTGGTGTGTTTTGGGTGTGTATGAGAAAGGGGGAGGCAGAGAGAATGAGATCAGAATTCATGATTCTGTTGATTTATGACGTTGATTTATGATTAGCCAAATAAAAAATAACACTGTTTAAAAAATAAATGTGCTATTCGTGAGTGCAGACTTTATTACAATTATTTAATTAAAGATGATCCTGAGACATTTAAGTTTTTTCCATCCAATTACAAATATTGAATAGTTTACTTAATGGAAAATATTTAATGAAAATTATTCAATCAGTCTAATGAGGGAATTGTAAACTAAGTCCCTTACTTATTAAAAAGAACAGCATCTCAGCCTAAATAATCAATCATCACATGGTTGCAGCATGTCTGAAATTTTCTACATATTTAAAAGATTTATGGATAGTTTTAGCATCTTAAGACAGGGTGCGTTAAGACAGCTTGCTATCCGTCCAGTTTTCATCCAGACGGGATTGCTGTCCGATTTTATTCGAAACATAAATGTTTTCACTTGATTTAAAACAGATTGATGTCATGTGCTACTTTGCAGAAGCGAAGGAAGCAGTTGTACAAGCTCACCGGTGCCCCCATGTGGCGAGCAAGTATACTTCTTGTGAGAAGATTCCATTGGCTTTTCCGAAAGAGAACAATAATCTGATCTGCACAAGTCTGCGTTTTGGATGGACTGTTGTCTTCAGGTTATCCAGAGCCGAACTCAGGAGAAATCAGGTCCTAATCAGAACTTGTTTTGGTTGAACGAATCTCCAGTCCATCAGTCACCAACATCACTATTGACCTATTTTTTATCGCACTGTACATTAATTAACTTGGGTACCAGTGAGCTAAGAATGAATTAAAGTGTTTCTATATTTTTACTTAAAAATCACATGGCATACTTCAGTTAAATAATTTGAACAAGAGATGAAGTTGCCATACATTTTAAATTATCTAGTCGTCATTTTGCAATTTAACTTCTATAGAACAAATTCAACAGAAGATCATGAAGCTTTCCTAACATCTCAGTTGAGTTTTCCATCAGTTCCAGTAAAGTGATAATGTGCAGACAGGTGGAAATTAATTACATCTGATAGTTTACTCAAACTGTTTCCACAGTGGGAAGCCTAACAAGTTAAAAGACTCATAAATATAATATTGCACACAAAAATAAAAAAATATATGTAAAAACAAAATGGATAAAACCATACTAGCAAGGGCAACAGCATGAAATACTGCAACATTTTTATGACATTGTGTATTTCACTTGTTAACCAGAAGTTAAAGACCTAAATTCAATCAGCTAAGAAAAATAAGACTTTCTGGAGGATTTAGCTCAGAGACAGGCTGCAATTGTTAAATTAGCTGTAAAATATGACTGTTATTACATTCAAGCTGTGATTTTTTTTTCTTTGCACAACTTGCATATCTGTGAACCAACAGATGACCTGAAAAAGCTGCAATATTCCCTTCTACCTACTGTAGGTCCTGAGGTTCTCAATGTTTCTAATCGTTCATCCTTAACAAGAAACTGATCACATTGTCCAATGTTAAGATGTTAATCATTGTATATTCTCTGCCCTTATTTTGGATTGTCACCATGCTGACCGCTTGCCAACTCACTTATAATTTCTGTCTATTAAATGCACATCAGTACATTTTAATACATACAATTTGAAGTGTGTGACTATTTTCTTTCCACAATTGAAGGTTGTTTTTTCCTATTATTTATTTCCACATATCATGTTTCCCATGAACAATATTTTTAACCTGTTTCTTTTTTTAACAGATTGTCACAAATCAAAGTTTATCTGAGCAATAAAACATCTTTTTTGTAAGCATTGATGTACTTTCAATCAATTTTGAGCATTAAAGAGAGGTGGCTTTTTAGAGAAACAAAATTATACTATATTCAGTCCTATTATTGCAGCTAATGATTCAGTCCTTTCTAAAGTCTAACAAAATCATCCAAAGATGTCAGTAACACTGAAAGCTGGGTTTTATTGTAATTGTAATCAACCAAAGGAGGCATAAGAAGAGTAATAACTATCAGAAAATTATTTACTCCAAATGTGATGAATTTCTTTTGTAATTAAGCTTATTTACAGCATGATAAAATTGTGTGATTTTCATCAGGACTATTCAGATCTTTTTTTTCAAACAAACGCAACCAAGGCCATTTCTTTCAGGCATGTTCTCTAGTTCTGTTGAACAGATTTTTCTGCCTTTCAAATTTAGAAAGGTTTTTTAAAAAAAGAAATTGCTTTTAAATGGCTTTTATTTTGTTCTATATTGCAAAGTTTTTAAATTTTATTTTGAGATGGATTAAGGACATTTAATTTTCTAAAATCTAAAACCAGAGATTTTAAGCAGTTAGTTTCTGGATGTGTATTATTTTATGTTCGTTTCTGGCACAAGAATTTACTATTGCTAGACTAAAGCATTCCGGTCCTCGAGGGCCAGCGTCCAGCAACTTTTAGATGTCTGTCTAATCACACCTGAGTCAAATCTTCAGCTCAAATGAATCTTAAGAACTTGACTCCATACTGGGAAGGTTCTTCAGCTATTTGATTCAGCTGTGTGGAACCAGCAACAAATGTAAAAGTTGCAGGATTGGAGCTATAAACCCTGGACTCAAGGGAGGATGAATACAAATGCATGTCAGATTTATCAGATTTTTATCTATTAAAAAATTGAAATATCTTATAACATTATAATAATCTCGATTTAAGGCACGAGATTATTTTTTCTTTAACTATTCTGTTTGTACATTTGAGAGGTTAAACTGTCGCTCCTCCTGAAGTCTCGATGTTGCTTCAGGAAGCAGACCTCAACTACTTGGCCTTTAAACACTCAAGGGACTCCCAGAAGAGAAGATTAAAAAAAATAGGACCATTATTTCAAGCATGGCCTCTGTAATCTCTCTCCAGTTTTGAGTGGCTGCAGCAGGTCATGTGCAGAGCCTCTTACCCCAGATAAACAAGCCTGTGAGGATTCCAATCAAGACGAGAAGAGAGACTAGTGCTTCCTTCTGAGAGAGGTAATAGCTGCATAGCGTGGAGCATTGATTATGGATGCTCCAGTACTGATGAGGACTAGTTGAATATAATCACAGCTGGGGTGATACTTCACAGCCCATTTCTGCATATTCTGACGCATCAATATGTCCATACTTTCTTCTCGTTTCTGTAAACACCCTCCCATTTTGTTACAGATCAAATGAACAACTGCAGCCCTGGAAGGCTCACCAATACAGACATTCATCATCAGGGGAAGACATTAAACACAAGCTGATGATGGCAGGTGATGGATAGTGAATACATCAGCACTAAACCGAGCTAAAACAGCTTTCTGTCTCCTATATGTCCTCTCCTCCTCTGCTGTTTGGCTCGTGGACTCCTGATATCGATTGCTAAAACACTGTACCAGGTCAGTAAAGGCTGCCGGGTGGGAGTCATGTGTTGTCTCATAATGGGGTATCCTCAGATCACCGGCCCAGCCCAGGCTGAAGTGCTTCTTATGGAGGTAAACACAGTGATATAGTATCTGGAAGCACATTGATGCTTCTGAGGCTTCCACGGTTATTCGTAAACATTGTTTTCATGAGATTTGTACTACCTGAGAGCAACAAATATTTAAAGTAGCTGATTCCCTGCTATCATTCCAGCTTTTAAGTTTAGTTCATAAATATTTAATAGGGCTTAGGTTGTGGCCTTTCCAGAAGCTAAATGTTTTATTCCTTCTGAAACCAATACTGATATGTTTGGGATTTTTGTGCTGTTTGAGCATTAAAAAGTTTCAGTCATACATCCGTTGCACTGAGGTGAAGATGAATGATTATTAGATAGTCTTTGGTCTTAATAATGGCTCTTTTTACAATTTTGTACAACTTTCATAAGTGCAAAAGTATCCAAACATGCATTTTTCATTGTGGCGAGAAAGCTCAATCTTTATGACATCTACCTATAAAACTTATCTAGGTTGGCTATGTGGTTTGCTTGGTTTGTAAGTGACTTCAGAAGTCTTGATTTAGGAGCAGCCGTGTCTTTTGTGGTCCACTTTGCTCATCTTGACGGTAAACCTGTATCCTGTGTGGAAAGTCTCACTGGTGTTCCAGCAGTCTCCACTTCACTGCAAGCTCCAGCTGTGGTGGTTCATAGGATGTTCCTGAATATCCGTATCAATCTCATGTCATAGGATTTGAATGTTTGTGTCAAATGAGTTAAACTTTGATGTAATCAGTTAGTTGTTCCAGTTGAGCTAGTGATCCTAATACACATAAACTTTGGTTTTAGAATAAAAGAAAGTGAGCTAAAATTAAACTTTGGGAATAATCCTAATCTCAACAATACCAAAACGTTAGCTCTACCATTTTTATCCCGACAGAACAATACCAAGATCTGGCTGATGGCTGTGAAAAGTGTGTGGTTTCTCTACAACTAGCAATCAGCTGTGGGAGGTCTATGAAATTGTCAGCGGTGGATGTATATTTGTATGTTTTCTATCCATCTGGGTCAAAAATGGTTAATTCTGAATTTAGAAATTCAACAAAATTCCAAAAACATCCAGGAAAGAACCTTTGAATTTCATTTATTGTTTACTTGATAGGAACAGAGACAAAAAAAAACATAGGTAATTTGCAACACTTGTCCCTGAATGCATCATGATCATGCTATTTTCTTTTTGAAATAGATAATGACATGATTAACTGCATTTTGTGCTGGACTATGTAGGAAAATATTGTACTTTTTTCTGAACATACAAGATCCTTCTTTTAATAATGAAGCACAAACATTTGGAATATCTTCTATTGTTTTTGAACAAGAGATTAAATGTAGTGTCTTGAAGTAAGTACAGTTAAGTAATGTGTTGTGAGATGGTTTTGTTTGCATCATTATTTCTGCAGTGTGTACAAAGACAGTGGAGGTAATGTGATACTTGTTCTTGCAGGCTGCTGAATGGAAATTGATGTCCAGTAGGTAATGGATTTTATACATCTTTCCACCTACAGTTAGGAATATCTCAGCATGCATTAATGCTCCCTGTGGTAATAGACTGCAAAAAAAGAGCCCCAAAAAATTATGTGCAACTTATGGAAGTTCAAATGGCTAAAATGGCTTTGTGTCAATCATTCTTGGAAACGTTTAGTAAAACACAACAAACAACCTTAAAATAAAGGAAGGGTCTTACTGCCGTAACATAACTGCTTTTCTTCAGCTCATCTCATTCCTTTTCAAAAACATGTGTTTGTGAAAACAGTTGAACATGCCACATTAATAAATGAAAAAATATAGTTACCCATGTGTTGAAAAAATAACATTCTTCTCTGAAAAAAATGTCAAAACATTTTAAATATTTACCAATGCATTTTTAAGGGGCTTATAATTTTTTGAAAATGATGATGTCTCAATCACAAATCAAACAGTGTTATATCACTGCTTTGTATTACACACATAGGATTTTGCAACGTTATTGTAACATTTTGGGTTATTATTTTTTATTTGAAGGAAGATTTTTTTTTTGAACTGTTTGAAAAAGATAAATATATTTTTATATTAAAAAAAAATTCTATTAAGGAGTCCCCAAAACTTAATATGATTCTGTTGCTGTTTTCCTGATAAACATAAACTTTTGCTGATACCTAAACTGGCTCGATCGATCCTCCTAAATGCAAAACTGACGTTTATTTAAAACATCAAGATCCCCAACGAATGTGGCTTCCTGGTCTAATACGTTACGTAACAAGGTAAAATCATTCGTAAATCATAAACAAACACCAGAAGGATGCTTCCCGATTCATTTTGACTGTAATGTCTCTACTTTAATAGCTGAATTGACACCAGTGCTGTGTACTTTTGACCACTGAACGGATGACTGCTCACCTTTAGACGAAAGGCTGCACATTGCCATCGCACATTGCCATAACAGCCTTATTTAAAGGCTGTTAAATAACTCAGCCTTTAGTCTCACCTTCGACCTGTCAAAGTCCACATGGAGAGATGGAGAGGTGGGAGGGAAGCAACTTTAAGATGCAATAACAGCTAATCAGTGACAGGTGAGCTCCCCCTTTGGAATTGGACGTCAAGCAGAGACAAGCTGGTGAGTAATTTTTGAATATTCTCTCATTTCAATTCTAGTTGTTTTAAAGAATTACAGCATAAAATGTATTTAAGGACCTCTTTAGATTGACAGAAATCCGAGTAAAATTTAAGAGATCAATAGATCAGGAAATATGAGATGCTTAAATGTATGGCAAACAATACAGCAACAAGAAAACAAAGCTTACTTCAAATCTCCTAATTATATGTCTGCATTTTTAAAAACCATGAAGTGGTTTAACAATCCCTTAAGACTCTTACAGTGAGAACAAATCACTTTAATTTCTTAAAGGAAAATTATTTCCTTTAAGAAATTAAAGGAAAATTATTTCCTTTAAGAAATTAAAGGAAAATTATTTCCTTTAAGAAGTTAAAGGAAATAATTTTGGTTGTAAACGTTAAAAAAAATCAAATAAAAATTGGCAGAGATTTCTATAGTATGATTTTCTTCTTACGGGGGAAACTGGCAGAGAGTAGGTGTTCAAAACATCCATGTATCATCAGCATAATCTAAATTCATTCTGTTATCTTTGTTAATCTGAAGCACTAGATGCAGGAAAAACAACTGAGATTCATCCTTTTCGCTTTGCTGACAAAGGTGTACAAGTACTGAACTGTTCTCTTAATAAAGAACCTCACATCTTTTTGTATTTTTCCTCTGAAGTCAGTGTGTTTCACATGTCAGATGAGTCAACAAAAGTACACATCCCTTTATGGCCCAGCTTTAATAACAAGCGATCTAAGGAATTAAAGGGACAATCCTTATTGTGCATTCAAAGTCCATGTGGTTTTTTATGACCTACAGTCAGCTGTGTCATCTGTTAATAATTACCCAGCTCTGCTGAACGATAATGGAAGATTAACTTCTCATCTGAAGTCATCAGCACTTCTATGTTCTTTTATTCCCATGTGGTGTATTAAAAGGTTTATGCACAATGTGTAACACAGGTTACGAGAAGGTAGATGCTCAAAAAGAAAATTGGAAATTTTTCATAATCCTGACAAACATTTCTAAGCATATATTTCCCCTGCGATTTCACTTTCTTTGTCCAGCCAATTATACATGTCAAGTGTCATTGCAATCTAATACAATGCAAGATTTAGATAATCTCTGTATCACTGCATAAAAGTTATTAGATAAGAATAATAATTAGATTGTGATTCTTTTACTCCATTATGAGACATGACCACCTATAAGCCGAGGGTGATTTCTCTGACCAAGACTCCGGGTCAAACATTTGGCTTCTATCTGAGAGTGGAGCAAAATGAGGAAGGTCATCTGATCCGCTGCCTGGAAATGGGAGGCCCAGCTGAACTGGCTGGCATGAAAGATGGAGACCGCATCCTTCGGGTCAATGGAACATTTGTTGATGGGCTGTCCCACTCAGAGGTGAGCAGGCCTTCAGAGGCACAGCAGTGCATTAATCAAATCGATAATGAGTCCGACTCATTTCTCTTTTTTTTTCTTTTTTTTTTTCCGAACTTCTCCATTGTCCTTTTTACAGGTGGTGGAGCTGGTGAGGAACGGCGGGGCATCCGTCACATTCCACATCCTGGATGAATCATCTTACAAGCAAGAAAAAGCTTTGGGGGAGAACCTTTCTGAACCCCAACTCACACCAGTGGCCAATGGAGCCAACAAAGAGCCTCCAAAACCCAAACTGTGCTACTTGGTCAAGTCTACCATGGGTTTTGGGTTTTCTCTTTGCTCAGTAAGAGGTAAGACATGGCACTGCATTTATAGCACCAAAGGTTATACGGTGTGAAAATCCTCATAATATGATATTATTATTCCCTGCTGCAGTCTGGTTTATAGCCTGAACATTTAGAAGAGAAAAATCCAGCATTTAATTTGAATATGTGTTCATTCATGTGAGGGTTTTTGCATTTCTTAATAAATCACCTATGCCGCACACATTTACGCCACTAACAATTCCTAGAAATTAAATCTCACTGAAGCATTTTTTTTGTCTTTATCTATACTTTCTGAGCTCAGTTTCTGTAAACTTTAAATTAGTAATCCATAATTAGATATAACGTGAAACTAAAACCATTTTAACTGGCCACTAGGCAGGGTGAAAATCCAAGTTTACATTGGCATCACACACATTTCACAGCTAAGAAGGCAGGGAACTGCAACAAAAAGATGACCAGGTTTCCATAACAACCAGCTTCTTATCCAAAACCCCTAGGAAGTTATTCAAGGTAACTCTCAGAGACACCAGGAGACTTTAAATAAAACAATTAATGTTTTATACTGAGTTAATATTGTCTAATTAAGGTTGCATGTTCTAAAATATTCTGCTTACGTCTGCAATAGCAGATAAATTTATATTAAGGTTATTTCACATCTTTATGAGGGTTCCTAATAAGTAACATGTAAAATGCATAAAAGTCTCCCAAAACCTTCTTTTCTAGATCTGATCAACTATAACATCATCTTCAGTCTGTGTAGAAACATGATAGCCAATAGTCTCTTAGTTTCTGTGAGAACAACGTTTATCGCAGGATGGAAAGTCTTGGCGCTCTCTTAACTTAAAGGAGTGGAACTTGTTATAAACTTTATGAGTACAAAGCCACTGAATGTAAGAACAAGACTAGTTAATTTTACCATCATTTGTGACAGGAATATCGTTGAATTAGTATTTCAAGCCCCTTTAAGATTTTGCAGAGGTTTCACTGCAGTGCTGATGGAGCGTTGTTACCTAGCAACAGAGCTAGATGACTCTGATAGGTTAAAAATAAGCACCTTTACATGAAACTGGAAATCCCAAGAACACCTCTTAGTTTTCAGTTTCAGATAGATTATTTCTTTATTATTATTACATCTAATTGTAAAAATTAAAACTTGATTAGACTGCCTTAGAGAGATGAGTAAAACATGTGCTAGAGAAGACAACCTTGGATTTGGTGTGACTACATCTACTGAATGGTTGTTTTCTAATTTATATAGTTCTATATATTTCCAACTTTGTTCAGACACAATAATAAAAAAAAATATGTATGATTGCAGACATTTAAAATACTTCTGTCTTTTCTGATGTGCTTTTACAATGTCACCAAATGGCTTTTTACATCTGAAACAGAAGCCCCACTGTTTCTTCAAGCAAATAAGAAACGCTTTTCATATGATTTCATCTATGTGTCAATCTATTTTGTCTGTTTTACCAGGCGAATCAGGATTGTTCATGATTCAGGTGGACTCAGGCAAAATAGCCTACAACGCTGGAGTCAGAAATGAAGATCGTCTGCTGGAGGTTAACGGGGAGAACATAGAAAACTACACGCATGACGAAGTGGTGGAAAAGATCAAACTGGGAGGGAAAAGCATCATGCTCCTGCTTGTTGACAAGGAAACAGACAATTTCTATCGCAACAAAAAACACAAGATAGGATCATGGTTGGCAACAGTAAAGTTTCTCCCACTGCAACCGCGCTTCACCAATATGATGAAAGGATCTAATGGATATGGATTCCTGCTCAGACAGGAACCAGGCCAAGCAGGCAAGGCCAAAAAATAACCCTGTACATTTCACTGCAGAGAAGGGGTGGTAGTTTAACAACACGCTCCATGATTTCTTGCAGGACACTTCATAAGGGAAGTAGACAAAGACAGTCCTGCAGAAAAAGCTGGCCTGAGGGAAATGGACAGAGTCGTTGCTGTCAATGGAATGGATGTGGACGACTGCAGCCATGAACAGGTGGTGGACCGGATCAGGCTATGTGGCAATGCATGCTCCTTCCTTGTGCTGGACAAAGACACGGACCAAATGTACAAGCAGGTGAGCCACAGACTCACTTCTAGTCTTTCTAGTTCTGCTTACAACGTTGACAACATGCTAATATAATCATGTTTCATGTCTCACAGGGTAAGGTGTCTCCTATGCTTTTCTGGGAGGAGATGAAAGATTCTAACTCCCCACCCAGTTACACTGAAGCTTTGAGCTTACCTGCTCCTGCCCAAACATCCATGCCTGTAAGAGACAGAACGGAAGAACTGAGACCCAAACTGTGCAGAATGGAGAAGACCTCTGCCGGCTTTGGCTTTCACCTAAATGGCATTGAAGGGATGCTTGGCCAGTACATCACAGAGGTAAGATCAACAAGAACAACCACTGTCTGAGGAAGACTACTCCATAAGAACATGGTAAAAGTCACCTCTTTTCAGGTGGTAAAAGGCGGTGCAGCAGACAAGGCTGGTCTGGAGAACAGCGACATTGTGATAGAGGTGAACGGTGAGAATGTGGAGCAGAGCACCCATGCTGAGGTGGTGAACATAATCCGCAAAAGTGCCAACACTCTGGAGATGCTGGTGGCTAGCCAGGATGTCTACAAACAGCTCAAAGCCACGGGTGTGAAGATCACACCCCTTCTCCTTGGGGAAACATCCAAGGGGAAAACTCTCACTGCAGAGGCTCCAGAACCAAACAGGAAAGAGGAACAGCAGCAGCAGGAGGAGGAGGAAGCCAGGCCTGAAACTCCACCTCAACAGGAAAGACGGAGGGTGAGTGGTGCTATTTGCTGTCACCGGTAATATTTCTAACCAGCATGGTTTTAAATGTGACTGTTCTGATCCATAGCTAAGCTCATGAATAGAATATCCTGGGATATTTTGTGAAAATTATCACAGTATCAAATTAATGAATGATTAACTACTAATTGTGAACAATTAGAGTATAATTTCAACTAATATGTCCCTTGACATTCTAAAAATATTTTAGAATCTACATCATGCTACTATAAATATATATGATTAACAAGAGGGTCGAGATTATTTAACTGCTGATTATTTCACCACATAACATTTTGTTGCTTAATAAGCCTCATCCCCAGAAAATACAATAGAAAAACGGCACCTGGACGTTCTGATGCAGGTTAAAAGGTTAAAGTGCTCCGGAAAGCTATTGTCATTTGAACTTTTCACATTTTGTTATGTTACAACCACATATTTCAATGCACTTCATCAGGATTGAATGCAACACACCAACACAAAGTAGAATATGGCTGGAGAGAACGGACAATGAGCTGAATTTATTTATTTATTCATGTTATTTAAAGGTATCAAAGTAAAGGGGCGTGAAAAAATTCTTGCACTAACCTCTAAAATTCTGTATAATTTTTCTTCTATTTTAGAATTGTGTTACTTTGTGTTGGTTCATCACTGACAATCTAAATATAAAACAATGAAGTTTGTGGTTATAATATGGCAAGAGGGCTATGAATATCTTTGAGCACAGTACTGGATGAATTGCAATAAATGTAGATATTACCCTTTGCCGAAAGATGAATTCCTTTGTCATTAAATAACGCTAAAAAACTGCACAATTTGGGTCACATTTTTTGGCTGGTGTAAGAATGGCAATGAAAGCTGACGGTATATTGAAAGTATTTGTTGATGCAATACAAAAAAACTGTTCTGTAAAAGTGTATCTGAATAAAGCTACAACTAAGAAATATTTCAGTTGGTAGAGAAAACCATTTCAAGTTTCATTCAATCCAATTACCTACTTATGGATTTCATTCAGGTTCAGCTGAAATACGTCAAATAAAAATGTTGTCTTACTTTCTGTTCTTACTTTTAGATGCCCTCTGTGTCATCATCTTCATCTGAAGACGACATTGATGAGAGACTCTGAAAGGAAGCCCGTAGGAACAAATCCTAGATGTGGCCGAATCTGAAGAGTTTCTTTTTAAAGCTCTCTGAGCTTCACACATTCCAGTGAAACGCAGTAAGAGAGATGACAACAACAACTACAAAATAATAATAATTACAGCACTGGGACTGAGAAATTACCCACAAAAACAGATTCATAGCAGAATAGCTGTTCCTGGTACTTAAAGCAGAAAAACATTTGGTGCCTTTAAGAAAAACTTCAGTGCTCTCCACATTCACTGAAACCTCAAGGAGGGGATTAACCAAAAGAATAAATACAACTTTAACTTGCATACATGTACTATATTCATTCTCATAACACAGACAATGGCTGCAAGAAGATGGCTACTAACCTAAACAAGTCCACTTCTACAGTCAAAGCTTAAAATAGATGGAGCTGTGACAAACAAAGCTTGAAGAAACCAAATGTTCTTTTATCATTACACCCAAAAAGAAGGACCATAAAGAAAGTTAAAAAAAAAAACAGTCTCTATAAAGATTAGGGTAAGAGAACCAAAGCAAAGCTTTAGGTTTGTAATTATCTACTGAAATAAAATAACACTTTAACAAATTTTACACATTTTTACCAGAAGTGCCAATAAATGTTGAGGGTGCTGTATTGTTTTGATCTAAACTTGTATTGATATATAGTCTCTTTTACAAACCTGAGATAATTGTTGTCAACATAATTTAAAATCAGCTAAATATCCAGTAAACATGTATTTCTTTCCTTTATTTAATGTTTGACATAAAAGTTCACATTTCTTACATAAAATTAAAAAAAAATCAACACATTCCATCTGAGTTAAGGCTGATTTTTGAGTGCCTACTTTGAATAACATATCTGAACATTAAAGCAAAAAATCACAGTGGGAAAACCTGCAGTGAAACAAGAAATGTGTGTTGTTTCAACCAGTGTGTTAAAACATAAAGATAAAAAGAATTAACCAAAAGTATACAAAATTAACACCAGGGAAAGAACCCTATTTGTTTCATTTGAATGATTTTCTGTAAATACTCTGTTTTCATGAGAGTCCAGTTGCAAAGTTCCTTCAGCACATGCTCCAATAGTCACCCTAAGAAAGGCTCTTTTTTTTTCCTGATTCAGGAGTAAATGCCTCAAAAATGATTTCTGTGCTTCTCAGAACTGCAGAGTAAAATTCAGCCCACGCATCAGTGAAGGCTAAACACACCACATGTGTTCAGAGGGCCATGTGTTTTTCTGGTGCCTGCTTATGGGCGAGGTAAAGGAAGAGGATGCTGGACAGAGCGCTGACCAAGAAGATGACGTCAAACCAGCGGTGGTAGAAGTTGAACTGGAGCTCTCCCAGAACCTCTGTCACGATGGAGCGGTACTCCAGTGGCATGCTCATGCGCATCAGCAGCACAGACGAAACAAAATACATCCCCTGATAGTTTGAGATAAAAATAAAAAATGGATTCAAACTTAACTCAAGGCTGCAGGAAGCACTCGACTATGAAGAAACACACACTCACCATGATCTGAGCGAGAACAAGCACGATGACATTGGAAGATTTGCTGCTTGATATTGCGTAGAAGAACTGAAATAAAATGAAGGTGACAATATTCAGAAGATGGAAACTGAAAAAAATACTTTTCGAGAAAGAAAATGTGCATATGTGTTAAATATTTGAGTTGAAAAATATTTGGCCTCAGTTAAAATTTGATAAACTGCAGGTTAGAGGTTTTAATCTGAATTTAAGTGTGCACATTTTAAATAATGGGCCATCATTACCTTCGTAAGTGTGATAAGCAAACCTCGTATGGAAGTGACAATTATTATTCCAACCAGGATGAAAGAAATATGCTGGGACCAAAATTTCACCTGGAACACAAAAAAGAGGAGAAAACATAGAATGAAAGCCAAAACCTTTGGAGATTTTGATTGCTCCCTTTGAACGTGAACCTCTTGAACTATGTTTAACTGCTTTTATGTGAACACACTGAACATGAGTAGCACATGGTTAACTGCAGAGAGAACAAGGCAGAGAATTATCTTTACAAGCAGTCATTCCGAGTGAGCTTGGGGGATTACTTGGAGACATAAACAAATTTCTGAAAAGTAAATCATTACATGTATTTGTAAGCTTAAATTCAGGGTTGATGTCAAGATTAAAGAAGCAGTGATTGCAGAGAGGGTTGGAATAAATTCATCTAGTGACTTTGAAAGTAATAGAAAAGCTCTCAGAAATAATGAATTCATACACAAGTGTGTTTCTTACATCAAACTGGATGCCCAAGTAGTTCACTGTTATTTCGATACCCCTTGTCACCGGATCCGTCTTCCCAACTCGATCAAACACTATGTTTATCGTTGCCTGTAAATGGAAGAAAGGTTTAAAAGTAAAATCAGTGACAACACACCTTTTAAAGTAAACACATCAAGCAGAAGTAAATATGAATGTTCATGTGAGATATAAAATAAGAATGAAGTTCCTACCATGAAGATTTTCCAAACACAATAGATGGAAAAGAAGTAACCAAGAAAGTTGAAGTATTTCCCCTGGAAGGTCTTTGAGTACTCAATTCGCTCCTAAAGAAAAAAAAAAGACAAATCACTCACCGCATGATTAAAATAGGTAAACTAGTTATAAATAAATGTACGAGTAAATGAGCTGATGTTCATGCAATTTAAATGTTTACCCCAGGAGAGATTCTGCTGGTTTCCATCAAAGATAGCCATACATTTATGTGGTAAGTAACATTAATATGTATTATTTGTGACAACAGGTGCAAAAAAATCACATCACACCCTCTCACCTTCAAAACATGTGTTAATTACAGCAGTGTTGTGCGTGAAAACATTCAAAGCATTGACGACATGACAAACTTGAACTGAGCACAGTTCACCCTTATGTCATAAAACGGTGCTATATTTGGTGAGGGCCCGGTGACTGCTATGTGTGTAGCCACAGTTAACGCTGTATTTGAACATGTGTAAACAAATATGATACTAAAGAGGTAAACCAGCCCTTAAGTGCTTTAAAGGTTGGTTGGCCTCAGTTAAAAGCATAGTCATTGCAGGCACTTTTTCCATTAATATACATAATTCATTTTCCATTGGAGAATAAGGGCAGCTGTACTGATAATTGAGCTAAATAAAAAAATACAGTGGTGTATACGTCCTTTCCTGATTTCAAACAGGGTAAAATTATATAAAAGCAGGACAGCGAGACATCATGAATTACTTAGGCAAAATAATCTGCATGTTCAGCAAATCCCAGTCTCCTATGCAATCAATATACTAGGTCCAAATTCTTTTAAAAATGTTCAACCTACGCATTGTTTAGTCCTATTTGTTTCTAGTACAAGATGTATAGATAATACTCGGGCACACATTTGTTTACCTTGGTGGATTGCAGATCCACCGTCTCCAGGAAGAGTTGTCGACTCAACTCCTCCAAAGCATCGACTTCCTGCTGGATTAAAGACAAATCTACAGCAAGGAAGTCAGGGATCACAGCAGCTAATATTCTTCTGGACAGTTAACAGGAATCTAAAATATAGAGATGCTTGCATCCAAGCATGAAGGATACTTTCACTGCCTGTTTGTGTAGAGGTGACACTCTTGATCATGCCCCAGAAACCAGTCTGTTTGTTTTGGTCCTCCCCTCTTTGGTACATCTGCCTCCTCGTCATGGCGATTCTTGAGAGACAAAAGAAAGCGTTATTTTACTTTTTGCAGAAAAAAAAATGGTTTGAAGATTAAGAGGGGGGGTAAAATCATTAATCCCACCGTTTCTTTTTGCTGACAATCATATCCATGGTTTGGAGTAGCCGCCTCTCCAGAGCAAGAATGTCACTATCTGTTACATTTCTATGAAAACAACAAAAGCTAACTGTGAAGACACACTGCCACCTTCTGCTTGAATACTGCAAAGAAACAGCCGATGGGCCTAACCTGAGGAAATAGGACATATATGTGTATGGACAGTTGACAGCACCAAACCCTGAGAGAAGAGCCATGAGAGTGACTCCGATCACACCGACACGACTGATGAGCTGCTCAATGGACAGAATCCCTGCACAAAGTCAATCAGAAAGAGACATTAAACAACAAACAGCTCATAACCTTCACAGATGAATGATGGTGCAGAACCTTGCAAATGGCCTCTTTCACATTTTGCCACATTACAATTGCAAACCTCAATGTATTATAATGAGATTTTATGTGACAGACCAACACAAGTATCACATCGCAGTGAAATGGGAGGAAAACAATCCATGGTTTTAAAATGTTTTTAATTTTGTATTATCTTTTTCCAAAACAAATATTTGAAATGTATGAAGTACAATCTGTGGATTGTAGAAACATCTCTCCCTGCATGACAGATGCAAGTCTTTTGTGGTACTTCTGCCAGTTTTGACTGAAAGTTTTCCCGTAATTAATTTTTGAAAATCCTCTACTGGGAGTCAGATTGGATGAAGTGTTTATGAACATAATTTTTCAGGTGTTCAAATGTTTTAATTTAATCTATTCTGTTTCTTTGGCTATTTGTGTAGAGCAGCTGTTCTGTTGCATAGTGAATCTATGTACACTTTCTGTTCCCTACATTACTTGAGGCAAACTTCAGGAAATTCAATGGCTTTCTTCTTGGCATTTATGATGATGTTTGTTCAGAAATGTTCTCTACCAAACCTCCAATGACTTCATAGAAAAAGTATTTTCTATGAAAAGGTATTTTCTATGAAGGCTATGAAGGAAATGTAATGTCGGTATTTATACCGACATAATGATTAACAAATTGTATTTATACCGACATTACATTACACACAGGTAGACACTATTTGCTATTTAGCTGGCCTCTAAATGCAATTGGGTTAAATACAACACCAGATTTCAATTATTATTTCAGAAAAAAAAAAATAAACTATGTTTCCTTTCCCTTCCATATCTCATGTATGAACTTCTTTATGTTTGTTTATCACATAAACTCCACTGAAGTTCCTTAGAAAATGTGAAAAATCCTAAAAGTATGTGAATACTTTGGCTTGACGCTAACACGGCATGAAATGCACCATTTTGATGAAGCCTTGTTTACTCACCATGTTTTGGACTCAAGATTGGGAATGGATCTCCTAACTTCCAGAAGAAATACATGAAGGTAAACCAAACCATACAGGCAAAAAGGAGCCTTTGCCTCTGCACTGATAAGACAACAAGTGAACAGTCCACCATGAGATTAGAACCTCCAAATGTTTGGTCCTAAAAGGTTTTTTTTTTATTTCTTGAACTTACACAGGCGTATGTTGCTGACAACAAAGTAACCGATATAAAAAGGCACCACAAAGATTAGAACCAGCAGAATCACATACAGATTCAACTTCCAGTGGAAATACCTGGAACTGGGACAAGACGTGATGATTAACAAATTGTATTTGTTTTTACAAATATATATCTGAACAGGCCTTTTCCCCCAAAGCAAATATCACTTACGTGCTGCTTAAGGCCCCAAGAATCTCAAAAATGATAAGCTCGAACATTGTACAGGAAAATGCAAAGGTGACAGAAAAAACCACCTGGACAACATACTGTCGCACCTGAAAACAAAAACACAGTTTGACTCTAAAACATTTACAAGTCTGCTAAAGAAGAGAAAGCTCTAATATCTGTAACTGTTGTTTCTTTTTATTAGAATCAATATCTTAAGGAAATACCAGTTGTATTTTAGAGACATAAGCTACTAATGCTGCAAATGGAACAACCCTTACCTCATAATCTTTGAACAGCTGCCGCATAAAGAACAACCAACCAAACCCAAAAAACAGCACCTGGGCGAAATATACAAAATGTATTTAATGGGAAGTACAAAGACACACAGTAACTTCATAAACGAAGTAGTTTGAAAAATCTTATGGACGTCAGATTCATTTTTCTACTTCACAGTAAGTCAATACGGTCTCCTTTCTTAATGATTGATATATCGCAAGTTGATAAATATGTACAACCACAATATCATAATATGCTTATAATTGAGCTGATAAAAACACTTTTAATACGTACATTATACAATTTGACTAATGAGAAACCATATAATTAATATGGGTAATATATTTCATCTTGAAATATCTTAGAAGAACTGGCCCCATGTCCTAAAAATCTAAGCTAACTACAGAAAAGTATACTTCTGCCAACCGATTACCTGAGAGGTGAACATGATGACTGAGTCCACCAGAAACGACATGATGATGGGAGTTAAACAACCTCAAACACTTCGAAAATCCCCAGTGCTGCAAAGTGCAGGCCAAGATTAGTTCATTTTAACCCCAAGGACAAAAACACCATCTTTCTTCAAAGTGAACCGTGTGTTATGTGTCTAACATTTTTGACAACACTTGTTTAGCTGTCAAGCTACAACAGCAAGTCGTCACCAACATACTTCCGGCGCAGGGATACTACGTCATTCGCCATTCAACGTAAGGAAAACAAATAAAAAGGTTAAAAACCTTATTTCAATAAAACAGACTATTATAGTCACTTATTATCATTTGTAATTTTAAAACAACACGGCCATGGAAGAATAGTCTTATCAATATAGACCGTACGTTAATATCGCCGCCATGTTGTGAGTGTAATTGTTTCTCAGCTATATTTATCTATGGTTTTAAATTAATCATTTATTTCATGCATTTTATTTTTATGCTTACTTTAGAACTATTTTACGTACATCCGTTTAATATTGGTTGTTCTCTTATTTTGATTTGCAGATTTATTTATTTATTTTTGCCTAAAATATCAACATATTCAATACTGGCACGAACATGTATGTATATGAAACTATTATTAAAATTATCTGAATGCAAACGGTGTTTCTTCAGTCGTAAAAACGTAGACTATAATCCTTGATTTTCAAAATGTTGCCACTCACAATATGGCGGAAGCGCCATCAACCTCAGCAAATGTTTTTATTTATTGTTTTAACCTTTTCCCTCCAAAGTAAAAGAAAAAAAAAACATTTAAATTCCATTCATTTATGTGTGTTTTTTAAAAATTACAACACAAATCTCAAAAATAAAATAAGCTGAATAGGATTCACTATTTTGATCATTTTGTATATTTCTATATTGTATTATCTTACCAGATATGCATATATGTATATTTTAAAATTAAAATAAATAGATAAACAAATAAATATATTATTTTTCGAATTTATTTGGGTTCGAAATGTTACGTCTGCCAGAAATGTATGTACCAGGACACCAGAGGGCGCCGTGGAACCAAAACGTTCAGCCCTCATCATGGACTGCTTTTAATTTGTGCAGAGCGCCTTGAAGTGTTCAGTGGTGCCTGCGGTTAGAGTATCAGTCAGACGGGAGCGCAGCAGCAAAGCACTTGGAGGAGCAGAAAATATCGCATGCCGATGGTGGATTATAAGGATGCAGGAGATGATGCAGAGGTAGACCGTCTTAAGCTGTTGGCTTTTCACATTTATAACAAGAGGCAGAAGGTGAGTGTTTCTGTTAACTGATGTGATACAGCTTGTAGAAGAAATGATTGCGAACTTTGATTTGTTCTCTTGATTGATAAAGAACTAAAGGTTTTTAGTTTGGCAGTTTTTTGTTTAGTTTATCTTATATTTCAAAATGTGATTAAAATGTTGGGAGTTGAGGGAAATATGCTAGACTTATAAACGCACTTTATAAGTTTCTTCAAGATTCTATTTTGTAATGAACTAAAGTACAAATAATTGTTATATTCTGAGCTCCTGGAGGGAGATTTGATTTTAACCCCATTTATGTGCCAGAAGCTTGACTAAAAACTGTGTGGACAAGCCAAATGTCTTCTGGAAAAGTGGGGTTTATTGGCAAAGAAGACAAAGATTGAACTCTTTGGTCAGAGTGATAAAGAAGAATGTTTTGACATGAAATGGGAAGGTGAGACTTTAATAACACTGTATTAACTGTAAAACATGGTGTTGATAGCTTCATGCTGTAGGGCGTTGTACCTAAGAGTGGTACTGGAGCATGGTATGAGCTTGATGGAAAAATAGGTAAGAAAGACTACTAGAAAATATGTAACTTCACTTCAAATAAAATCAATAGCAAGATGGATTCAACTTGGACCTTAGGAGTTGTTTCAAAACAACAGTGATTCTAAATACGCTTGAAAACTGGTTTCATGAACTGTAATTGCACCTAAAACCCCTGATGGCAACCCTGTGAAACATTCAATCTGGATCCAGAGACCAACTAATTCAAATGTGTTCTAGCATTTAACCAACAAATGCCTTCAAAAATTGATTTATGATTACAAACATATCTGTTCAGGTCATGATGAGAGGTCTTTCTATTTTTCCTCAGTGAGAGCGATGATGATCCCTGTCACATGTAGAATAGTTCTGCAGGTGTCTTTTCTCCTCTTAATTGGACAAACACATGGTGAGTAGGAGCATGCTAAGTCAAACCAATAAAATACTAAAAAATAAAAGCACTGATTTTGCTTACTGTTTGCAAAATATTGATTTCAGGTAAAGTGACGGCGCCGGCACGTTTGAAAGCACCAGTGGACAAACCCTTTACACTGACCTGCACACTTTCAAAGGACCGTGGTGAAACTTTGAGGGAGGTCCTTTGGCTGGACGACAAGAATCAGACCCTGCTGAGCTATCAGCCAGGTAACAGAGACAGCGTGAGTGGACAGCAGCATGTGGAACTTGCCACCTCACCAAAGGACTCCTCAGCGATCACCATTCGCAGGGTGGGCTTCCGTGATGAAGGCTGCTACACTTGCGTCTTTGAGCTGAGTCCTTCAGGTTCAAAGCAAGGACAGACGTGTCTCACTGTTGATGGTAAGGAAAATATTTTTAATTATTTTGAGTCCGATAAAGTTGGGCTGTCAAAAAGGAACACAAGTATTTTCCATTTAGGATGAAATATACTGAAGTCTACATTAAAGCTGAGATAGACACTATTATAGTTCAGATGCTAGGAGGAGATTATAATCTAGGGGAAATGTAGAAGAGAATGGACAGAATAAGTTAACTCAATGGAGGAGCAATAGTTAATGGAGCTTTAGTTAAGAACTTGTCAACAAGTGAATTTGTGGATGCATAAGTGAAAGATTCATTAAGATACAAATATCTTAATGAATCCACAAATTTATTGAAGAGGGTCCATCAATTTACTAATAGTTACCACAATCTGAATATATTTTTAGTATGAAAAAGTATTGCTTGATTTTGCATCAGTACTGTAAACACAGATGAAAGCAGATAAAAAAGCATCAGAAAGATCCAGTAACTGAACCCTGTGTAACTCCATAATAAATTATCCCTTGCATCTCATGTATTATTTACAGCTAATAAGCAATCATGAGTTGTGCACTGATGCAACTCTTTTTGCAGTTACATAGATAACATTGTGCAGAGAGAAGAGTCATGAACTGGGTGTGTAAAACCTCCACTTGAAACCTGAATGAGTTACAATCCCAGTGATACTAAGAAGAGACAAGAGATAAGCTGACAAACTGCCATTTTTAAAACTATAAGCTCTTGCATTGTGAAGCAAGTTGTCCTCTGTTTGGCACAGAGAATATTCACATCTGTTTTAAAGTCTTAGAGTGATAGATTTGTTAGGAAAGTATTTTACAAAAGAGTAGCCAATATAAATGAGGGATAAGTTGGCTGAAGACAGAGCTGTCACAAGAGTGTCCTAAAAGACAGTGGTCTGTATTCAGTCTTCATGGTTGCTGTCCCTGTTCATATTTCATTGCTTGATTGATTTTGGATGCTTTCCCTTTTGCACTCAAGGCTTAAAACTGAAAATATGCGAATACACATGTTCTCAACCACTGCTAACCTCTGACCAGAAACTGATGAGCGTGCTGAGACTGGGCCAGTCATGTTAATAAAGAGCTGTGCCGCAGTGGGAGAAGGGGAGCTTAGGCTCCTAAGCAAAAACAGCTGGGCTAGATTCCACTGAGTGGTTTCTGTTTGGGTACCTCATATTCTCAATATTAACATTCTTCTTTATGCACCCCGTGTCTCCCAGTTGTGTTTATTATTTTTTCTGCCCTCAATTGATCCTTTGTATTTCTTTTCCAGCCGAAGTCACATCTGCGAGAAACAAAACAGCAGTGAGCGGCAAGAAGGCGTCCCTATCATGCTCCTTTGGTTTGCCTGAAAAAGTGCAGCAGATACTGTGGAAGCACACGCCTGCTCAAGGCGAATCAACAGAGGTGGCCTCTTTTGCAAAACGGAGCGACCCCATGATCGAGCCAGCTTATCAGGGGAGAGTCTGGCTCTCTGCTTCTCTGTCAGACAGTCAGCTTACGATCCAGCCTGTTGCCATCCAGGATGAGGGTTGCTACACCTGCTTCTACGAGACGCACACTGAGGGGACAAAGAGCTCTGTGGTCTGTCTCTCTACCTATGGTAAATATCTGCTTTTCAAGTTCGCTTTTATCCATTAACATAACCACTTTAACAATGCAACATTAGGTCAAAACATTTGTTTCCCCGTCTTTTACCAAGTTCCAAGAACTGAAAAATTATTTTCAAAATAAATATGTTGTAAATATTTCCATCAAAATGTCCTCTTAAGCACATTTGGGATTTGTCCTAAAAAGTAAAAACTGAGTTACGCTGGTTGCTTAGACTTTGTTTTGGGTTTCTTTTTATTCTAAAGTCACTTACATTTGAATAGACATCCTTTTAAGTTAAGTAGAAAAATGTGAAAAATAAGAAATGTGACAAAAGGGAAACAAATACATTACATATTTCTTTCTAAATTGAGTCATTGGAGTCAAATTATTTGTTGCAATTACATTGCTGATACTAAGTAAAGCAGGGCTTCTTTACTTTGACACAGTTTCCGAGGCAATAATTTGCAAAACATGCATGTTTCTTCATTCAACTAGTGCAATCTCCTTCAGTCTCTGTCACATTTACCTTTCACACAGTAACTGAAACACATAATCTTAAGATTTTACAATAAGATCTTCCCTCAGAGTTGCTCCAGTAGAGATGCTCTCTATGATTAATATCACAATCTGTTGAATTCCTCCTCAATACTGAAAAGCACAAAAGGAAGAGGATTTCTTTATTTTTGTGTTTATCACAGTCCAAGACGTTAAAAAGATAAAGTCTTAAACTTAATTTGCCTCCAAATTCAGGCACATTCAGTGGCTAGCATTACATTGATCACGTTTTTTAACTAAGGCACTGGATAAAGAGAAATGTTAAGGTTTGGTGGCGGGAGCTAAATCCACTTATCCCAACATAGTTTTTTTCCATCATTTGCTGCTTTATTTTATGGTTATTTAAAACTAAATTTTCAAGTGGAGAAGTTTTCACTGAACCTGAGAAGTGAGGCCTGACTGCCAGTTTTAGATTTTGGTGGCAGGAAAGGAAAGCACTGATGGGGTTTTGGATATTAATAGTAATCTTCTTTTCCTTCTCAATGCAAGATGCTTTAATGATGCAGCAGCGAGACCAGAGTTCTCTAGACCTGCTTCCACACAAACACTGAACAATAATGTCGACGTGCAGAATGGAGCGTTCGAAAGAATGATGGAGGCAGGGAGTGACGTCCTGATGCATGACTGTGTCAGTGTTCGCCGCACACAGTGATTCCCTCTGTGCTTTGTCTGCCTCTCCTTTGTGTTCTTTTGGATTTCAACTTTTCTCCCGTTCCCTTTCTCTTTCGTTATTTTCAAGGAACAGATGTGCTTTTGTTTGAAACTGAAATGTACAGTACAGTATTTTTTTTTTTTACTTATGACTATGCATGATTAACATTTTTATTTTTTCATTCCTGCTGCCTATTTCTGCCAATATTCTTCTTGGATTCTCTCCACATTGGATGACATAATGACCTCTGCTGTTTTTTCTCTGACTTTCAAACAGTCTGTGGACAGCGATGACCAAAACAAACACAAATCTAACATTAATCATCCTGTGGTGACAGCATGAACCTGAACCCCTGAAACCTGGAAATTACAACCAGATCCAGAAATACTAACACAAAAGCATTGGGTTTTATAGTGAATATTTGGACACAAAGTACAAATATTTCAGCCTGTAAAAAACATTCAAAAGTTTTAGTTTTAACACTGAACACTAGAATTAGTAGGACATATAATTTAAAATTTTCCGTTCACAATTTATGTCCTTCTGCTGAACTACTTCTCAGTCCAACATTCATAAAAATGGTATTAAACAGCAAAAAATAACAAATTGTTGTGATGATGTGCTGAAGGCTCAGTGTGGAAAAGAGCTGGAGCTTTTTAAAGAGACATGGGCCCAATTTGAAGAAGTCAAATAGCAAATTGAAATGTCTTTTAAGTCATGTTTGGTATATGCAGCATTTTTATAACAACTGAAAGTAATTTAATTGCATTATGTGTGTGGAAAGTACAAAATGCGGCCCTTTAAATCCTTCCACTTACTGCTTTTGAAAATACTTCTTTGATTTCTGGGCGTTGAGCTTTGGAAAATTCTCTTGTTGGAAGATGAATCGCCACCCTAGCCTGATGTCCAAGTTTCACAGTATGCGTGGTGTAAGCCAAACAATAGGCACGGCCTGTGTTAGACAGAATGTTTATAGTTCAGGCCCAAATATCTTTGTTTTTTTTGGGGGTTTTTTACCTCAACAGAGTTCTGTTCTTCTGGTCTGACAATCTCTGAAATGAAGTTCAAGCGAGCTACCATGGCCATTTGTCAACTCCACCATAAAGGTCTTTGGAGTACATGACCAATGGTTGAGTGTTGGGAAGCAACAAACTGAACCTCTGTCTAACTGATTATTGATTTTTTGGTCTTCTCTCTACTCCAAAATGCACTGGCAGCTGTGAGACCTTATATAATGTGTGTTTCATTCCAGCTCTGGTTCAATCATAGAAATATGTTTTACGAGAACAAAATGAACCTGAGCTTAATTCTGAGTAACAAGGGAAAGGTTTTTAATAGTCATGCATGTGAAATTTTACTTGTTGATCATATTTTTTATAAACTTTTTATTCATTCTGTCATTGTAGGGTATCCAGTGTTGAATTTTGCATGGGAATAAATGTAATCAATTTTGGCTAAAACATAAAATGTTAAAAAATTGCTGTGAGTTTTTATCAGACACACTGTATGTGAGCATGTTTAAATAAACTATCACGTGTAAACAATATACCATAATATGGTATTTATTATTGTATGTTAGCATTAGGTTATTTATTTCTCTAAAGTTGAAAGAATATTCTTTAAATTGTATGCTGAAAAATGCAAGCTGTGTATATAGTGTAACATTAATAAAGATTTGCTGGTAACATTATGCTATAAACATAATAACCTTCCCTTAATAGTCCATATGATGTTATAATGTTTGGTTTATGATCTGAATTTTCATTCCTGTTGTTCCAAACCACCCTCACAATCCGGTGTTATCCAGACCAAAGATGGGAGAAGTTCCTCAGTCAGAATAATGAAAGGAATCTATAACCATGAGAGCCAAATAACTGTGGCTGAACGTGTTCTTGCCAAGAAAAATGCTCTCCATTCCAATGCATCGCTTTCCTCACCCAGCCTCAAGAACAAGGAATTGAAAACAGTCTAAGATTTAGTGATGATCTTAAGAAAACAGAAACTTGCATGTCTTGGTTGATTCAAGTTTTTATCCCAGATATCACGTCCGTGATATATAATCACAAACTATTTGAAGATATGAGTTTAGACAGTTAATTTGGCAAAACAATATATTTAAGGACATAAAACAACTTGTTTTCCTTTGTTATTTTGTCCTAATATAATAGAACATTTCTTAAATTTGAGAAAAACTTTGTAGCATTTTCTCTCATATTCTGACTTTGTTTCATTGTCTTTTTTCAGTTCTTCCAAAACCTCAGGTGAGCTACAAAACCACTTCTCCAGGCGTGATCGAAGCCAACTGCACGTCTGTATCTCGGCCTCCTGCAGAGATAGTGTGGAATGTGGAGACCGACAACCGCACCATAGGCCCCCCTGTGACCGTGCATCTCCATCAGGATGACGGGACCACTCTAGTCATCAGTACGCTGACCGTCCAATCAGGGCTGCTTAAAGATGTGTCTGTCAAATGCTTGGTGCATCACAAAGGGCTCGAGTCGCCCATCGCTGTATCCATGAACACTAAGAGTAAGTTACCAGCAAACATCTACATCTTGGTTGATGGTATGTCCTTTCTGCAGGAAATATCTTAACAAATATCACCTTTTAAATGCAGTTTTATTGATTTAAATAAATGACTACATATGATTGCAGCAGAAAACTGCAGTGACATTACTTGGCTGCCTTTCTTTCTGCTTCTTCAGGCACAAAATCTGAAATCTGAAGTAATAATCTATTAAATTTGAATTTTAGGGGCTAAAATAGTAACACAGGTTAGTTCATTATACTCTGGTTAAACAAGATGAAAAATGAGAGTTTAGCTTTGTGATCATGTTAATTATTGCAGGAGACATATTCACTGTATGTGACTGCATACAGCAACCTCGTCCCCCATCAGTCCTAAATCCTGTTTAGGATAAAAGTTTTGAAATGTTTTAGTTTAGATCTTCCTACTATGAACCACTGAACTGATTGCGTCTATAAAAAATATATGTTAAAGTACTTTTTTAAATCTGACAGTATCCAAACAAATTAATATCCAATAACAATATAGAAAGATTAATTTCATTTCTTTGGGTCATTTGTCAAAAAAGAAGCATAATTTATGACCTATCTACTCATAAACATGAATCAAACTTTGAATGTTTTTTTTAACAGATCAAAATTGCATCATTGTTTTTATATGATAAATTATCTATCAAGCATGAACATAAAATAATCCAAAAGGTTAAAACATTTTATATTTCACCTACTCTTTTTTTTATTTTCTAATTTGAACAGATCCTAACAATTTTATACTAAGTAGACTGAAAGCAACAATAAATGGCTCTTATTTATTGCTATAAATAAGAGCAATAAAAAGCAACACTGACATACGTATTCTAAACTTCAAATTATTTACAGCTTCAAGTTGAGTGTAATATAAGACTCTAAACTCGTATTCATATTTGGCTCATGCATCACTGCTTTGGTTTTTGCCAGCCTTAAATTCACCTCAGTTCAGTGGTGAAGGGTGCAAAAGGAGAGCAGTTGGACTGTAACACTATAAATTTAACCTGCAATTGAATTACTGATGACCTGAAACAGCAGCAGGGTTCAGATTAGTGCAAAACAGACTGCACACATCTCAGCACGTCAATTACATTAAAGAATTACATCTTTTACCTACCCCTCCGTCATGCTAGGGAACCATATCATTCTAGAGAAGCGTTTTTAAGTGCTGTTCAAGAGACTATTTTTTAATTTCTACATGGAATAAAGCCTCAATTCTGTTTTGTTAAGTTTTCTTATTTATATGTCAGTGTTGCTTTTTATTGCTCTTATTTGTAGCTATAAATAAGAGCTATACTCTTATTTATTGTTGCTTTCAGTAAAACATGACAAGTAATGAATCTCCTGATCAGGTCTGTCTTTTCCCCTTTTTAGTTGGCACAGCTCTCACCATCCTGATCTCGGTCACCACGGTCGCAGCTCTGCTGGTGATGTCCTTGTGCTTCTGCCTTTGGAAGTGCTTTTTGCGTAAAGAAGGTGAGCGCATGTTTATACTGATTTTCTAATGCATGAAGGGTATCTCCTAATAAAAGAAATACCCTTCAAAACTAATTGATGCATGTATATTGTGGAGCAAGCTGCCTAAATCTGATTGTATAAGTTAAAGATCAATAATATTTTAGGAATTTTCAGGGAAGGAAAAGAAACCTAATAAATTCACGTAATGCGTCCAACAGCCTTGCTCTGCAAATATTCTTTCTAGCATGAGATTTATTTTAAAATAAACAGAATTTAATATCTGGGCTTATTCTAGTGTGTTGTTTGGCAAACCACGCCAGAAACAATAAAACAGCAGATTCCTGTTCAGATTCAGTGAGGTAACTGTGCATATGCTGTTACTGGCCAGAAAAGCAAGTCTCAGTGACCAGTAGGCGTGTCCAGTCACGTCCTGAGATTATTTCCAACAAACACACTTTAAAATAACCTAATGTGTTGACATTGGGTGGCTTTTCATTATGCTAACATGCAAAGTGACACATTTACCCAAATCAGGACTTCTATACAACACCATGACTTTTAGGAGAGCACTAAATAGCACAAATCTAAAATCTAATTCAATGCAATTCAATTCAAAAATACATTATTTTATTAGAAAGGGAAATGAAGTGTTCTAATTCACAGTACCCAGGTATCTTCAAGGAGGTGTTGTGAATGTTGATGCTGTGGGCAGGAAGGATGTCCAGTAGCAGTCAGTCTTGCAATCAATCTAAAGATCCTCTGATTGAAGACTGTTGCTGTATAATAGCCTGATGTCTGTCTTGCTAATGAGCAGAGATGATGTTTCACAGTAACTTCTTCATGACACCATTAGATGTTGGCAAACACTGCTAATCTAACTCATTCAATTTTGTTGAGTGACATTTTTACTTAAATTAATTAAGAATACATCTTTACTAACCATTTCTCCTTGTATTTTAACTTCATAATAAGCAGGACCTCAAACATTCAGTGGCTTTACTTAAAGGCAGGCTTTTTTAAATGTTGCTTTGATACCATTGTTGTTGTTGTTGTTATAATGAAATATGCAGTTGCACTCTCTTTACTATGTTTGCGCTGCCTCTTCCTCAGATAATCCTCCTGCTTTGGGAAAAAAAACATGTGAAGGAGCGCACATATATTAAATATTCCAGGAATTCATGTGTGAAAATGGCTTATCCAGTTTGACTAAATGCAGTGAAGTAGTTGTCCTGTAAAATTATTTACAGTGACACTTAGTTAGAAAGTCGTTTCCCAAAGTTGCAGTTTCAGAGCTAAGCTAAAGATCTGGAATGATAAAACGGTCCCAGGAGACTACATAGGTCCAGAGTGACAGTTTCCTCTAAAATGGCAAATTTTCAAAATATGTTTCTGTTTTTTGTGAACACTTTGTACACATTTCTTTTCAGATGATCAATCTTAGACACAAGAGCTGAAAAGAGGATCTTCTCAGGACCGTCCTAATGAGAACGTTTCCCTGCCATATCCTCGTCTCTCGTCATCGTCACCATATCTATTACTATATGGTTGGAAAGGGAAGATGCTCTCAAATTCCTTAAGGGCTGTCCAGCACAATCCTATTCATCATCACCAACTGGGCGACACTCAGCTTTACTCTGACTCTTCCATAGTCGTCTTTTTTTTACTATTTTTGTTCATCTCAGCTCTGTAATTGATTGAGTCGATGGCTACACATTCCAGCACAGCGGAGTCTCTGTGCTGCTGAGTTGAGTTATTTTGCAGAACATTACATGCCCTCAGAAAACCTTTCTGTGGTTGTCTCTGTTTTTTTTTGTGAACCCCAGAGATGTGTCTTAATACAGTATTTTCTATTTTTTTTACTCTCTAAAATGCAATACAAACTCCAAAAAACCAAAACATTTGAACTTGAATGAAGTTTTAACGTTACAAATATTGCAAATCTTGTCTTTGAATTAAAAGATTGACAGCTCATTATTTTGAGAGCCTGAAAGGTTTATAAAAAACTGTAAGAAATTAAAATTATTATAGTAAACTGTAATCTGTCTTCCAAAAGTATTCATACCACCTTGAACAACTAATTTTAACGTATTTTCTCACAATTTTACCTGATAGATCAAATCAAAATAACGGATAAATGTGAAGTGGAAGGTAAAAAAAACGCTGGACAGGACAGCTGTCGGTTATAAATCTGGTCAGACTGGAAGTAAGAAATGAATTCTTGAAACAAAATTGCAGAAAATATTTGCCTCAAGAAGTGATCACAAAAAACATGTAGAAAGCTTTGGTCAGAGGAAAACCAAAATGTTTTACTGCGTGTACACATGCAGTACACTATATGTGACAGAAAAGTATCGCTTCCCATTCCCCACAATGAAACCTGGAGGTAGCAACATCATGTTGCGAAAATGCTTTTCTTTAGCTGGGACAGGAAGGTTTGTTAGAGATTAACTGGGGCAAAGATTTACCGAGTTTGTTCTGTTTTTGCATGGAAAAATGGGCAAACGCTTCAGTGTTTGCAACATGACAAAATGATAAAAAGTTCAAAGGTCATGAATACTTTCGTAAGGCACTGCATTCCAAATGTTTTTTCATAACTATGCTTTTTTATAGCATTTTTTTTTTTCTTTTTCTTCCTTTTTTTTGATACTGCGCGTATGTTTTTTGTTAAATGTTAAATTTTCCGGTCAGATGGCTTGAATCAATTTCAAAAGCCTTTTAGTTGCCCCTGAAAGAATGTGTGTCCTGCTGCTCACTGTGCAGTCGGGCACTTTCTGTCTCAACGCCCTAAAATATGACTTGAGCACTTCAGGTTAAATAACTCAAAGGATCTCTCTGTTCTTTAAAAATCCCTCTCACTTTGGACCAAACACACAGAAACATCAAAGCATAAAGGAAAATGCATTGATGCTTCTAGTTGATCTTTATTTTTTATTTTATTTTTTTTGCATTTTTAACTGGCTTTTTATTATCAAAACTGACTCAAAGCATTACAGTTACTGAAGCGAATGATTTGCATTTTTTCTTGCTTATTGATGGATGTAAGACGTGGAAGTCGTCAGAATTATGTTAGGAATAACATTCCTGCCCGCTGAAGGCTTTCAATCACACAAAAATACTGTATTTCAGTGAAGACACATTATGAAAACCATCACATGTAATATAACTGTAAAAGAATAAATAAATGACTGAATGAGTAACCATGGAGTCTCTCTGTCACCGTTTTTTTATCTTTATGCTGTATGTCTTTAACTGGATTCGGGGAAAGATCAAACGTACCAAATCTGCCTGCCAGATGCTGTTTTTTTTTGTTTTTTTTATCTAGGCCAGAGCACTGAGATTTGATCTTGATGACAAAAAGATGCACCCATGTGCTTTCAGAAACTTACACCATGCCTTTCTCGAGTAATGCAAGTAATTGATAACGTTTGTTTTCTTGCACAAAATGCACGTGTGGTATTTAATTTAGCACTTGTGGAAACAGTCAGCTGTAGAAATAATTCATGATTACGTTAGCCAGGCTACTTAAGTTAGGGATTTGTGTTACACCACCATGTCTTCGACATTACGCCAACCATTTCAGAAATGATTTATGCAGTAGAACCACTCAGACTTAGACTCACGTAACTTATCTCAGAAATATAAAGCGTGTGTGTATGTGTTGTATGAAAGCTTATTTGGGAATGTGTGCGTAAAATAAACTTATGTGTGAGACATTTCAGAGAGGTATGTGTGTCTTATTGCATGTGTATATTTTGGATCAACTACATTTTGCTTGAGGAACGCAGCTGAGCAGATCATGCTCCTGGTGGTGGTGTTTGGTTCTGCGACTGTAAAAAGCCACCCTATAGCAGTCACTACGATCACATAAGTGACCATGTTGTCAATCTGTTGCAGTGAGGATGACTTCTTTGTTCACCAGTGACTAAAATACAAACGGCACTGCTTGTGTGACAGAGAAAGACTTTAATAGTTTAATCTCAGAGGGTTTGTGTGGGTCGCAACTGCCAGACACTATTTCTGAAAGAAAAAAATTTCCACACAGCAAGACAGAGGTTTATTCCTCCAATGGGGGATTTATATGCAGCTGTAATCTCAGCCTTTCGCCTTTCACAGCATCCCACTGGGGGAAATAAAAGGTCAGGCATTTTTTTTGTATTTTCATCATGACATTTTTTTGAGTAGCAGCGCAACCAGAAGAATGCTTGGAATAGATTTATTAAGGAACATTGTGTTAGATATTATCAAATTAAAATTATATCTCGGCAAGATGAGCAAGTCAGGTCACAGCATTACTTGCAAAATTTATTTGATTTGTAGCAGCAGCTTATTATTTTTACAGTGATGTAGCAAAAAATGAACTACCGGTAAATTAGAAAAGAATTTCAGGTTGAATGTCTTACCTTCCTCTATTTTTCGTTTCTAACGTCACATCTTCGCCTAGCACCAGTCCAAACCAACTCAGCCTTGCGTCGTCTTTATTTTACACAGAGCCGTCACTATAATTATTCACTATTTTCCGGATGGAAACCTTGCATCTTCACTTCAACTCTTCCTATCTTACTCAAGCATCTCTGCATCAAAGCCAGACATGATCATAGCAAGTCTGACTTCTACGTTGCTGCAAACCTTCTCTTTCATTACTGCAACTCTCCGTCTGTCACCTTTTTTTTTCCACCTCCTGTGCATTTCCTGTTCCTCTGACCCCTGAAACTCAATCTCGTCTACCTTTATAACCTTTACTCAATACAGCTTCTTTGTTGCACCTTTCCCATCTCGTTCACATATATTTTTAGAGTAATGTTTTTTATTAGCTGGGTGAGACAGAAATGAAAGACACTACATCTTATGTGGTGCATTAAGATTATAGGACAGCAACTTTGCCACATTAAGGATCTGTCTGGGGGAACAGCTTCAAATCTCCCATAAAGCAGATATATGTCTCTGCTGCTTTGCGTTTTTTTGTTTTTTTTATTATTTTTTATTTTATAATAGAAACCATTAATATTTTATAAAATACAAAACATTATCAAGATTCTTCCAGTGTTTCTGTTGCTGTTGTTCTTCATAGAAACTTATTCTCAAAGTTGTATATTTACGTCCTGTGAAGTAAAACAAATAAATTTACCCAATATAAATGTTTATATATATATATATATATATATATATATCTTACAAGATAACCTTGACAGAGTTTCCTATGTCCCAGCTTATCAAACTGCAAATAAAGTTGGTTAATCAAACTCTACGCTCAGACCCCCCAGCTATTTACATCCCAGTCTGTTGGCATCATGAATCCAGAAAAATGACAAGTGTCCCAGGCAGAGTTCGGCTTACAGTAGAATTATTTTTACTCAAGTTAGAGGTTTGTTTTTGATTTTTTTTAAAAATGTAAAAAAGTACACAGACATCTATCAAGAGACATAACTCAGATGAGTGTCAGCAACTCTTCTTATTTACAGTTTCATAAAAAATGTCAGGAAAAAAAAATTGTGACTCTCATCACGTACCTGTGCATGCTGATTGTTTCTGTAAGAAAATATTTGATTGGTCTTAAATATTTTGTATTGTTAAATATGAATTTGACCAACTCGCTTGTGATTTTTTTAGCACCCAAACAATAAACAATAACTTGTTCTCACCCAGTTAAGAACAAATGGATGCTCGTTTCACCACACAAAAAGAAAACAATCATTCGACCTTCAACTTCCTGTAATCTTGAACCAAAGCACTCAACTGTGGCTTACAGGTTAGGAAATTTGTGTCAATGCAGCCATGATGACACACTGTAAGCTATACAGGAAATGTGTGATAGAATGGCTTTATGTGTTTTTTCTTGAAGTTGCTGTTTGAAGTCATATAACATTTCTGGCATTCAATAATCATAAGTACTAGTAATGCACAGCATATATTTGTAAAAAAAAAAAAATGCTTTAAACATTTCAAATCCATGAATTGTTGAAACTATAATTACATAAAATGATGAATACACAGGAAAAAACGATCCTTTGATGCCTCTCGTCTCTACCTTAAATGTAACAACTTTATGACCACAACCCTCTTTCTGCACTGACACTTAACCAACACCGTTCCATGATGCTTGGATGTTTCTATGTTATTCTGAGTCAGTGAAAAATACTCAACTTTTAAGTCACATTGATAACAGCATAATTTGTCTTTGTGTCTTGTTTACATGTGTAGTTTCTGACTGTTGTCCCACGTTGTAGCGGGTTGATGACAGCGTACACTTCACTGTTAGGTGCTTCTGTTTTCACTGTTGTGTATGTAACAGTCAACTGGTTCCCAGTGAGAGCGACAGCAGGTGATGCTGATGTTATTTCTGGTTTTCTTGCAGAATAGATGTCGTTCAGAACTGAGAATTGAGTTCGCAGGCTGGGAGAAGAAGGGCCGCTCGTCTTGGGGAGTTCTGGTATCATATGTGTAGATATTTCCTGCTAGAGGAAAATAAAATTTAAAAAATACTTTGCTTTATACGAATATAATAAACTGTACAACTATTTCATTGTGAAGAAAGTCGAGATGATCTTAAACTCTAACAAGAAGTTTTTTTTCTCTGCTTCTTTCTACAGGGACACCTGCATTTGGATGTTTCAGCCAAAATCTACCGAAACCTGTTTTAGATATTGAGGGCTGTTTCCGTCTACCATCATTTGAAACCTTGATGTAGGGACGGAAACAGCGTCAGTATTTTTATCAGCTGCATTTCAACTGACAGCTATATTTCAACTGACCACTGCCTACACTGAAGCCTCAAGTTGTTTTTTTATAAGTCATGCTGCTGCTCATCTTATTGAACTATTTAGTTGGTTTTTCTTTTTGACATGCGCCTTTCTCATTTCTTATCAGAAACAAATATTGTCAAAAGTTATTTTGAATCTATGTCTGGCAGGGGTGTGAATAAATGTGGACTCGGCTTTATTCAACCAGCTAATTACTATCTTCCCACTGAAGTACGATGCATATTACAGAAGTCTCATGCTCTATGTGATGAATGTTTTAATAAACCTTATAGTCAGAGTGGGTTGTCCTGAGCAATCTTCAAAGTCATGCCGCCTTAAGCGTAGGTTGATGGTTGAAAAGCTGATAATTTCTCTGTCCTCTCATCTACATCTACTGCATTATTTACTCATATTTTAAGTTTTCTCTCAGTTTCTAAATTTTCATCAAAGCTACATCTGGTAGCTGAGCTTTGATGCCTTCCTGGAGGGCCCTATCGGTTGACAGACTGCACCAAAACAAGTTAATGTTCTCCTACTCCTGCCATTAACTTTTTACTTTTCTTTAATGCAGAAAATATTCCTAGTTTAGGGCTTCTGTTTCTTTGGTTCTTTGGTTTCTTAAACACCCATTCGGTCGTGGCAGATGGCAGTTCACACTAAGCCAGGTTCTGCTGGAGGTTTTTTCTGTCAAAAGGGGCTGGGGAGAGTTTCCACTCCACTGTCACTAGATGCATTTCCAGTATGAGGTATTGCTGGTAAGTCAATGGCACAAAGCAAGCGATTTCCTGCTGTTGAGACATTCTCATCCATGTAGAGTAGTTGTTTGTGCAAGATGCAGTGTCTTTCATTTAAGTCTCATCCAATCTGCTGTGTTTCCATAACTGGAAACATTTTAACCAGCTTTAGTAATAAACTGAATATGACTGCATTGTTTGATACCAAGGAAACGTATGTATGTATAATTGGACTGAGTTGACGGTTTTTTTTATTATTATTGGTGCTTTTTAGATTACATAAATAAACTGAATTGAATTCAGTTGACATGTACTATAAAACATCTCCAAGACGCTGCAGAGCCCACAGCGTATCAATGTTGTGGCGTAACCTTCATCTGGTATGAAGGTTGTTTAAAAGACTACATCCTTTTAATTATGACCCAGCATTACAAACTATACATGATACATTTTTGGAAACTGACTACACTACCTCAAAGTTCTTGTTATTGTTCTTAGGAAGATGTGAAGTTTCAAAACACTAAACAAAAATCCTTTATGTAAAACTGATTACCTCTTGAGTTTTGTTGTTGCGGGTCCATGTTCCTATGAAAAACAAATTTAAAGGGGATTAAAGATACAAATAGTGCAACAGTTGCAGAAGAACCACTGCTAAATTAATAGTCTTACGTTTCCAGCCATGAAAGCACACGAGGACCAACACTATCACTGCGGCGATCAGAAATATAATGGTAACACAGATCAGGAAGATGGATAGTGAGGAGCGATCATCATCAATACTGTCTGAGCCAACTGCATGAAAGAATAATGTTAAAATAGCTGTAATATGAAATGTGCAAAATTACATTAAGCTTCTTACCTGCATCATCATCAGGGTTTTCTACTCCTTTGTTTAGTTCTTGAGCAACAAAAGAAAACAGATACGATTCACACAATGAACCAAATTTATGCATTTCACAGGTAAATCTTGGAAAAAAATACCTGAAACTGAGATGTTGATGGAATGGCTGACTATTTCGTTACTGCGTCCTAAAGCACATCTGTACATGCCGTCATCATTAATTGAAACCTGCTCAAAACTTAAATATGAGATCAGATTCTCTTTATCATATGTCTGTGTGATTTGTATGTTCTCCGTAGCTGGAAAGGCTTCCCAGTTCTTTAACGTGTTAGAGAATTTATACCACATGACATTGATTAACTCCCCACAGTGTTTGACGGGACACTTGACTGTCAGACTTTGTCCAGGGGAAACACGTTTTGTTTCTCCTCTTCGTACTTCGACCATCACTTCACACGAAGAAACTGTAATTTCAAAAGATGAATTTGATTTTAATGACACAATTTCAAAGTTATTGAAATTGTGTCATTATTTCAATAATGACACAATATGACATATATTGTACTTGACAATATATGTCAAGTACAATATATGTTATTATGCTTATTTTGATTAAGAAAAATATGTTTATTACTTCAAGATATGACATTAATTCCCAATTTTGTTAACCTAAACAAGGACCAAACATTTGTTGACAAAATTGTTTTTTTTGTTGTTGTTGTTGTCTGTTTATTTGTTTGGAAATGTAAGCAACAAAGCCAGTTTCTATTAATAAAAATATTTTGATTTTACACAAACAAACCTTAAGTGAATATTTTTTTAAAAAAAGCCATTTAATTGTCTACAATGATCCAGGAATTATTAAACACAAAGCTATTCACTAACATGTCATATGTTATTTTATTTCATCTTGTCCTCGTTGTCAGGAGAATATGAACCAAGACATGCAAGAAAAAAAATCAAAGATTTAAGGAACCTGAAAGTGTAATTAGTACTGATAATTCATTTAAACTCACAAAAAGCCAAAGCCAATTGGAAAATTGGGTGAAACTCTCACTGTATACAACAAACTACATCTACAACATAACATGTTTACCAAAACACAACCAATACGACTCCTTTTTACTAATAAATAATATAAAATAAAAAAAGAATAATGTTAAGGTTCTGGAGATATGATTTTCTAATACCAGAAAAACTTTTGGTCCATTAAATAATTATGATGCTGTCTTTTTATTTATTTAGCTATTTTTTGCTTATTAGATTACAACAGATAATATAATATAATAATAACAGTAATATATATATATATATATATATATATATATAAATATATATATATATATATATATATAAACACGTAGAGATGTTTGTATATGAAAACAATAACCATCCAGTAATTATTTGAGTATTTTTTTATAACTTTTCTCTTTTTAATTTTTTTATTGACCTCTGATTTAAACCTCATCAGTGAAACAAATAAATGATAAATCAATTTAAAGCTTTTTGTTTCTTTCTATTTTAGTTCATTTTAAGTGAAGAAAACCTGCCATCTGGCAGCCTTGCTGTCACATAAATATTGAGTCTCAATCACACTCAAATAAAATCTCTTCTGTTGCTTTTTTTGACAAACTTTCTAAAATAAAACTAAAGAAGTTGAAAAAAAAAAAAAAAGACTTACCTTTATTTTCTCTGCAAAGGCAAATGAACATAGCAGACCAAATTATCAGGAGCTGCATTGTGCATCATATGCTCATCACAAAAACTTTCAAATAAGGTGCTGCAGGTTCATTTTACTTGTGACAAGTTAACCACTTCCTGTCTTCGACCACCCAACACATGTTTTTCAGTATAGCATGAGGTAAAAATTCCCCGGGTGCAAAAATAGAAAGATGAGAAAAAAGTACACATGCACAAGTTATTTCAGCATTCCCAAGATCAGCACAGATACGTACTTGCACTTGATTAGTCTTATGATGAACGTAAGATCATCTTTCCTCAGAAACATGCAAAAAATCATCACTGCAACAAGCAACGCTTTTACCAGAAGCTCAGCAGTGCAACCTCAAGCTTATACATTGATCTGACGACCACAAAAAAAAAAAAAGTACCTTCATCTGATGGTTACTGTTCCAAACTGAGAAGATACCTAAATCACGTGTACAGACCAGAAGTCTAAACCATTTACAATCCAGAGCCATTTTTCCCTGGAGTCCAGTAAAATAAAACTCATGTAGATCCACAACAGTTATATTACTGTTTCAAAAAAGACATCTAACTTTTAATAAATATCTATTTTTGAACATTTTATGTTATTTTTAAACAACCACCATTTTAGATCTATTTCTATGGATAAAAATGCAACTTATACTAAAAGAGAACCAATACATTCTTTTCGATTGGATGTTGATATAAATGGAAAATGATGAACAATGTTTTCAAAATAATGACAATGAAACAACAGGCCTAAGAATTGATGCTTTTTAGCTTTATTTTGTTGTGGAAGCCAAACTGTTCAACTCTGTATTTGTTTCTATATGTATATTTAAAAACAATGATTTAATGGTTGTAATTTTCAGCTAATTTTATTTAAATCTATGTGGAAAGTCTAAAGAGCCAGTTATGGTGACTGAGCTTCAGGTTACAGAATCTTGGTATACTGTCATCACAAACCTGCTTAAAACTCAAATCTGAGATCAGCTCCTTTCTCTCTCCTGCTTCTGTATAACATCTATGTTCTCTTATTCAGGGATATTTTCCGTAGTTTGTGCAAGAGAGTTTGCATCAGGTGGCATTTAATTTTTGTTTTTCCATCACCAATCTCACAAATAAACTTCTGCAACTTCATTTAATCTGTGTCAAGCTCAGCACCTCCTGACCTCCCAGGTGCTTTCATCAGCCATCTGGCCAAGTTGTATTCCAGTAACATCAGGTAAGAAATGCATGATTTGCACAGATGAAAAACATCCCACACAAAGAAATTTCTGGACACTGGATCAATGCTTGTAATCATAGCAGTTTTTCCTTTTTTACACATTAACCAAACAGAATCAGTATTTTTCTCTCATGACAGATTTCAAATAACCCAGGAACACCAACAAGCATAAACTCATCATTTTAAGGGAAATCGTCCACACAAAAACAGAGGGACTTGTTTTTGTCCCAGAGCATTCATGTTTCAAATGAGGACCATCACACCATACAACTCCTTTTACACCCCAAAACTGGGGGCGCAGATCCCTTAAATGCTTGACGTTATAGAATTGGTTCAACATGAAACCCAAACTTTTTGAAAGCCTGTCAGGATTAATGTTTCTTTAAGAAGAAACAGGGACTTTCTGCGGGATTGATTGACTGACGTACGTTATGACATGTCATTGTTTCTGACCAGACAACAGAAGAAGAGATTTTTCATTTTCCTACTATTTTCCACACCATAAATGCATCACCTGGTGTGAATAGACTCCTCTCTCTTTTTTAGACTTCATGCACGCTGTCCTCTGTGAAACAAGACAAACAGTTGTTGTTTTTTTCTCAACAGTGCCATCTTGTGTAGACGATTAGGTGATGCTGATTGTGTGCCCATGCTTATTTATGTTTAGATGAGAAAAATATTCAAGTAGAAGACATTTTTTCAGTTCTTTATTGTTGACATCTGCTGTAAAAAAAAAAACAGGACTAAAATCTTATTATTTTACATATTTTTCCACACTTCATATTAAACTAGTTTTCAGTTTTCAATTTGAAAACATTCTCCTTCATACTTAATTCAAAATGTATCACTTTTTCTTTCATCTCACTCTGAGGACAAAGGCTCAAGCAATTTGTAAACCCATGTCAGATGTTATTTCTGTCTGACAAATTAGTTTTTCAGTTCTTCTTCTTAACCTTCATTTCCCAAGTCTCTGTATCATCAAGAGCTCTATCACATGGATGACCTGGCAAAAACATCAGAAACAACATTCGCCATTGATGAATATGTTGTACAGGAAATATGTGACAGAATAAATGTTGGATTTACATAACATTTCAGACATCATGACTTTACCAGAAGCCCAGGAGTGCAAGTTTGTGCACAGATACCTCAAATTTAGACATTGATCTGAAGACCCCTGAAAAACTCTGTTAGCTAAATAGCTTCTTTGGATGGCTACTGTTCCTCTCAGAAGATAGTGTTCAGTGACCTGGGAAAAACGAGCCTCCTGTCCGAGGCTATTTGCTTCATCCAAAGGGATGTAGATCGGCACTCACTAATGGAGATCTGCTTAAAACTCAGATTTGACATCAGCTCCTTCCTGTCATTCTTCTGTCTGGTTTCTTTGTTCTCTTTTTCAGGAACATCTTCAGTTGATTGTGCCACATAATTTATATCAGCGGATATTTAACGACTTTCAACATGACATTAAGCCATTACACTTGGAGGGTGGATGGGTGCTTTGTCCAGGGAACACTCATTTTGTTCCTCTGTCCACTTTGGTTATCAATTCACACGAACAGCTCAGGCCCACCTATATGTTCAAACTCATCACCTTAAGAGACATTAAGCAGCTGAAGGACTGAAATAAGAACTGCAGATGGAAGAAGAGAAAGCAGTGAGCATTAGTAGTGCCCATGAGCAAAAAACACAAGCAGCTAATCCATGAGAAACTTCTCTTTCCTCTCTGTTTGTCATTCTTGTCCAGCTGCCACACTTTTTCCAGAAGCCAATGCAAGTGGGAGTTCAGATCCAAGATTCAAAGCAGAAGGGGTTTTTCTTCTTTCTACTCTTTCCCTCTTATAAAAACAGCACCTGGTGTAAACAGATTCCTCACTCTTCTTCAGACTCCATGCACTCTATCCTCAGTGTTATAATAGACAAACAGTATTTTTTCTCAACAGTGCCATCTTGTGTAGAAGATCAGGTGATGCGGATTGTGTGCTGATGCCTATTTCTGTTTTGATAAAACAAATATTCAAGTAAAAGACCATTTTTGCTATTGCTCTTTATTGTTGAAATCATGGGTATAGGATAGAGCTAACATCTAATTATTTTTACATCTTCCTAAAACTTCATATTAAACTCTAGTTTTTAATGTAAAACACTTCTCTTTTTCATATTTTTTTCCAGAGGAAAGGGTTCTCCAGCACCACTTAGTGTCTGTCTGTGCATGTCCCTGTGGGTGATCTGACCAAAACGTCAACAATAATTGCAAGTCCAAAAGACAGAAGACAAATTACAGACAATAAAATATTTAAAGGTCCATTGATTCCAGATTCCAGACTTTTTCTAATGCAATATGTGATGCTTTCCACTTGTCAGCTATTGTCAGTGAAGCTGATATTAGTGAAGGCTTTTATATGTTTTTTCAAACCTAGGGTTGATGAGTTAAGATTCGATGATCAGAGCATTAATTAAGTCAAATAAAGGCTGCCAGTGACCCAAACCCTGCTGAAAAAGGGAAGACATCAGATCACAATCAAAAACTTGCACTTACCGATAATTTCATAGGTTTGTTGAAATCGAAAACATTTTGGAAAAGGTGTATGGAGAAAATGGGAAACAAAAAGTTTGAGGATTAATTCAAGTGTGTATTTCAATACTAATGACAGAAAATGTTTGATTTCCTTTTGAAATGCAGAAAGACGATGACAGAAACGAAAGATTGTTTACTGTCTCTGACTTCTTTCTGTGCTACAAAACACTGCAAAACAAATATATAAACATGCATTAACCTTTAAAGAGATGTGAAAAAAGTGAATGTAAAATTGTAAATATGTCAAACAAAAGCAAACACTTACACAAATGGAAATGTATCACAGCCAGAAGGGAATCTTAGCCACCAGCGTCACTTTCTGATTCAGCAGCACAAGGATTAATTGTAACTGATGAATGATGATTAGCTTGACTGTCAAGCTGAGAACTGCGTCTTCATGAATCACATCTGGACTGGCTATTCTCACTATTTTTAGTCTGAAAGGTGAGATCAACCCTTTTTGATCTCAGTGAAACTGCAGAAGTACAAATTTACTAATAAAGTCATACTTTTAAAAGGCAGTTCTGTTTTTCCATTAGGTTCAACATGCTCTTACCCAGAACTGATAAAAATCTACTGAGGTGTGCAGGGGCTTCATTTCACCACATCCTGACCTCCCACAGCATCCTGTACAAGTGTGTTTCAGCACAGAATGGCCCCTTTTTAATGTATCTATTAAAAACATTAAAACAAGATATTTGGAAGGACTTATTCAAACTATGTCCCTAATCTGAAGGTGCACACTTTATGCCACAATACCCCCTGAAAACTACATTTCAAGCACATGAGCCATGTAATAAATGAAGAAAACCAGACCACTTACATTTTAGTCAAAGAGTTTGTTTCTTCGTAGTTTGTTGCTAAATATTGGTGCTATTTTCTTCCCGTCCTTCAATTCAAACCTGTAAAAAGTGAAAGTTTAAATTCAATTTGTGGATGAGGAACTCGACTGAGTTTCTGAACAGCACCACCTAGTGTTGAAAATTGATACTGTACAGCCATGTTCATGCGCTCGGATGAGTCTCGTTTTTCAGATTAAAAGTACCTTAGAAAAACAAAACTTTTTAGTAGGTATAAGTGGAAAATCTTCCTAATTAAGAGAAATAACATAGACTAATTGCATCTGTGTCATTAATCTACATGACACATATTTGTGTTTCAGTTAGTGATAAAATTCCTGAAATAAAATAACTTTTCAACAATATTCTACTTTATTGAATGGTCTGTATATTATGTAGACAGATGTGCAATAGCTGCAAAAGTTTCTTAAGGTTCTGCGTTTGGATGACTGATACAAATCACTTTCACATAATTTATCAAACAATGCATTCAAATTCTGTGCAGATTACAAATATTTAGCGCACAAATTCTTACATTTCAGTGTGACTTTAAGTCTCTTAAGATTATGCCTGGACCAATAATTAGTACTAGTTCAATACCGCATTAAAGTTAAACTAGTCACTTCACTTTGAATGTTAAAAATAATAATAATTAGCGCAACTCTCACACACTGACAGCTGCCTGGGGATATCTACACAGGTCAGATGACAGAGTGCTGTAGTGAGAACAGGCTCTCTATCACTTTGAGCATTGTTGCAAATGGAGGAAAAAAAGGACGACCCTGATAGACAATGCACATGAAATATGTCCTCATTTAAAAAAGTATATCTATGAAAAAAGCTGTTTGACTCACTGGGGATACAGCAGATATAAAATCACACACACCATACTGACAAGACACTAATACTGACCTTTCAAGTTTTAACAAACAAAACTGATGGGTCTCTCTCTGTTATCTCAAATATTTAGACCAGAGCAACATGAAACTGTTGAAGATTTTAATATATTGGTCATTCCTTTTTTTCTCTCAGTACACAAACAACATCATAAGTTAATTTGTAAAGTGACACAACACGGCGTATTCAAGAACGATATCTTAGGATTTAAAATAGAAACCAGCATAAGAAGTGGACTAGGTCATAGGCTTCCCCTGTCAGACAGCTTCTGTCAAGTCAGAGTAGTTCCTTAGACAGATGAACTTCCTTTTTCTCAACTAGCCTTTACCACATCTTAATTGTAAACTCTTCTATTAAATGATACATGGTGGATTTGCATTATGAAGATGTTGTTTACAAATGCAGGAATGCTTTAAGGAACAATTTTGAAATTTTGAGAAGTGTAATTGCAAAGGCTATCTTTCAAAAGTGTTTAATCAGTAACTAAGACATGAAACAGAGAGAGTGGAGTTACAACCTTAAGCAAAAGTGCCTGTAAACTCAGCTTATAGAGAAAGGAAACGTTCTTCTGAATCGATAAAGCTCACCTTTGTTGCTAATGGAGGACATTGTTATGCACTATCACATCCGGATTGTTAGCTTTGGTGTGCCGCAGCTAAAAGTGGTTCATGATTATCTCTAATTCACTGAAAGGCTATTATTAGAGACATAAAGCCAGCCCAGTCAGTACTTTTACATTTAATAATATTTTCTCAATTTGTCAAACTGTTTACCCCCAAACTTTGCATGGCAGTATTTTAATAAGAGTGGGTATGATTCCTGGTTTCTATGAAATTGTCCAGTTTACTCAAAACAAAATTAAATTGGCTTACAAGTAGATCAGGTAGCTTTAAAAAATTGCACCAAATACTGCTGTTTTTCTTAGATGCATACATATTCAAAAAAATTTGACATTTACCGACAAAGATAAAACCTAATTTTCCTATCAGTATGATATTTTCCATGACACATTTTACTGTGTAGTGCATAGTAAGTACATTGTTTCTGTTGCCCATAAAAGTCTAGTTTTCATTTGGATAAAGATACAACTTATGATATAAACTTAGCCTTTCCACTGCACATGGAAAACGCTGCTAACTTCCTCTTGTTCCTCATTTTATTTATTTTGCACAATCATGCAAATAAGATTATTCACTTGCAAGCTCAAAGTTTGCAGCAAAGGTCAGTTCAATGCACAAGCATGTTTTTTTGTTTTTTTTAGCTGTTTGCAATATCTTTGCAGATGGTTTCAGATGTAATGGTGGTGATCACTGTAAGGGGAGCTTTAAGAGGTTAAGACTTGGTTCTACAGATTGTAAAACTTTGTGCTATTTAGCAACTTCACATGGATTGAGCTCTGAAGCTTTCAGAAATACAGAAGACAAAGGTTTGGGACACTGGGTCTGTGTGAAGACACATCGACAAAAATAAAATGAGCAAAATGTAAAAGGACACTTTATGTAAAAGGGTCAAGTTTTTATTAATGTGACAATCTTTAGCAACGTATGCATGCATGAAGTGGGCATTCATCCATAAAATAACAAAATAGCAAAGAAAAATTCCTACAAATAGAGTTTTGAGTTGTCATCTGTCCCTCCCTCTCTATGATCTCTCTCTCTTTCTCTCTCTTTTCCTCTCTCTCTGCTCCCCTTCGCTGCTGTGGCCTGAGCGCTCTCTGATGCAGCCGCCGAAAGTTTAGTTGGAGCAGAGGCTACCACGGTATCAGGTTGTTCTCCAACAACCAGGGACTGTCTGATTAATCATCATGGGAAACTGCACCTCAGGGTAGGTCCTCTCCTTGATATACACTCATATTCTGAAAGATAATAAGCCAGAAAGAGGTAATTGCACTCTAAAGCTTCAGTATTTTCACCCGTACCTCTGTATCTCTGGAAAATAGATTTAAACATGGGTATTTGGGCATATGTTAAATGATTTTCACTGTAGGACATGCAGATACTGTACAATATGGCAGTGAGACAAACAAGGGAAATCAGACTCAGCTGTAATTTGGGTGCATTTACACTTGTGTTGCTCAAAATATTTGTTACTGAACAACGTCAACTTTCGGCAAATTAATAAATAAAAAAGAAACACCTCTTTTGTTTTAAAAAGTTACATGTTAAGGCTATGGACGCATCTTTTCACTGAAATGCAGAGTTTTCCGCTCTCTGGCAGTTGTGCCAAAGAGTTATCAAGGAAATAGCGGTCATGTATAAAAATAGATCTGGTTTCAGTCAGCATGTCAATAAGAAACTTGCTAAACGTATTTGTGCTTCTTGTTGCAGCATTTTCTGAGATGTTTTACCCAGAATCGCAGCAGGTTTAAAATGTGAAGTTTGAACTGTTAGTGGCATGTAGAGTTGCTATTTAACAGAAACAAGTTGTTTTCTGGTGAACAAAAAGGCTTCCTGTTGCAGCACACTTTCTCTGTGTTGAGCTGTCAAGGAAGCCGGCGGTAAAGTGTCTCCTCTGACTAGTGCATATATTACTCTGTTACATTTTTATAAAGCATGTAAATGAACTCCAGCAAACAAAGCTGAGCACTGTAGAGAAAATAATGGATCAATAGTGAAACTTCCCAGGTGTTGTAGCTCTTCCAAAATCAGTCAAAGAACACAATGATGACTCCAAAGATCACCTAAAGATTTGGCGAAAATATTATTTTAACTGATCAATAGAGGTGGGATTTGTGTTTTTGAAACCCGCTACATCTACATAAGACAGATTTTATAAATAAAAAAATTAAAAAACTCCTCCTTGTCACTGATAATTATGGCAAAAATACTTTATTGTAGTTGTTGTTGCTGCCAGTGATGGCACAAAAAAATATTTGATTTAGGAGGCCATTACGTTGTTACATAGCGCCAGGTTGGTTTGGAAAGCGTTTTGAAACTTTATAAATGAAATTATCACCTAAAACACTGATTTCCAGTATTTATTTATATTTGTGTAATAAAGAAATCCATTAATCTGAAACATTTTAGTGTTTGACAAAAACTCTAAAGTTTTTGTCACACTAAAGCAAGAATAAATCTGTATAAAAGGCAAATGTTTTTCAAGGTACTGTAATTTCAGTCAACAGACTCTGATTGTGTCATTTTGCTTTTATTCTCAGGCTAAAGAAGAAGAGAAAAGGTAAATGTGGAGAAGACTTCCTTCTAGCACTGAACAATATGTTACATTCAACATGCTGAGATATATATATATATATATTTATTTATTTTTTTTTTTTCAGGGAATTCAACTGATGGAAGCAACGAGAATAAGGTACACATGCTCATCTCTATTTTCATTTGACCATTTATATGCAAAGTTTTCAGCCCTGCCTCAGAGTAGATAGACGTGTCTCAGTAGTTTTATAACAGATCAGTCAACGGAATAGATTTGCATACCACCTGAGCATTAGTGAGGCCTCTGTTGTGTAAGCAACCCCAGAGCATTTTAGGAGGTCTTCAACACAAACTACATTCATTCAAAACACTTTGACCATTGTGCTGTATCAAACAAGGTCACATTATTTTCTTTCTCTGCGTGCCGTTTTCTCACAGCCCAATGAGGATGTAACGTACGCCTCCATCAACCACCCCACTGGCCAGGGATCAAGACCTGCAAAGTCTACCAATAAATACGAAGATGACAATGACTGTGACTACGCTACGGTTAAAATCCCAGTAGAAGTTCAAGTAGATACTCATTCCGAGTCATCCAAAGAGGAATGCACAGATGATTATGTGCTCATGGGCTGAAGAGAAATATGAAGATGAGCTCATTTGGACAAAAGTTTGTTTGCGGCATGGAGGAGCTCAAGCGCTCATGAACTAACCTGAGGACTACGGAGAAAATAATGGAACTATGAGAGTTTACAGATGAATCATGAGCGTATCTTGACTACCAAAGACAAACTGTGGAAAAACTGCAAACAGCTAGTAGTTGTTGGGATGTTTAACTGCTAGATGGTACTTTTCCGCTATGATGGACCAGAACAAGAAGACAAAGGGCATGCAATTTCTTATAGAGATTACATCTGAAGATATTTCAGTTGCATTTGACTGTTTCTAAAGATATCTCTGCAAGGAAATGTCTGGATTGAGGGTAGACCACACTGCCTTACAACTTGCTCCGCCCAACCAGTCAGCCCAACAACTTGGCTAAAACTCACAATAAGTGACTTTAAAATTTAACAACAGTATAACAGAAAATTTGAGTGGTTTTCCAACCCTGTAAACGGCCAATGCCTAGTTCTTTCACTATCGTCTCTTAGCTATTGCTATCTGAATGAATGACATTTGAAAGCCTCGACACCATGAATGTTATTGTGAGTTTAAAATTAGATTTTGTTTTTGGAAAAATAGATCAGCACGATTCTTTCAGAAATAAATCCAAGCTTTCCTTAAAGCGTGGCTTTAAGGAAATCCAATGCAACTAAAGCTGACTTTGAGTTGTCTGAGAATCTCACTGCCATTACATGTGGAGCTGCAAAAGTCTCTTACTGTTTGCATGTTTCACTGGAGTGTGCCTGATGGTTGAAGCGCTTTTAGCTTTTGCTACTGTAAAAAAAAAAAAAAAGTGGTTTATGGTTTCCCTACCATACAAAAAACAAAACGTGTAAACAACATGCAGATTTTTAAAGCATAACAAGTGTGTCTTTGTTTTGTTTTCCGGGTATACATCTGCTGTCAATCTATAAATATTCTGCTGCAGATGGAGGCTTGATCTTATCTCTCTTTCTCGGTTCATGCTGAAGAAACAGAGCGCCCCTGCTTTGCTCCACTTTTAACCAACGTTTCACCACCTCTAAAACCTCCACGTTGAGCTGCAACGACCAACCTTCACTCACTGGTGATATTAATAAGGCCCAATTTTACTCTTCAAGTTAGCTGCCAGGTTAACGTAATTATAAATAGAAGTGAATAAAATTAACACCTGAATGTATTTTAATTTATCATCTTTTTACAGCTGCTTGCTCCTGAGAACTTCTATTCATGTTCTTAATGTTCTACTAACAGCTAAATATGTATTTGTACATACGTATTAGATTTTTTTTTAAATCTGTGTGCATCTTGTGTGGTGCATGCATCTTTATTTATATTTGACTGGGTGTGTATAAAATGAATTTAGCTAACTTCCTTGTGGTTTAAATATTTTTGGTTTTATTCTTTATATTTTCTATTAATTAAAAGTTTTCAGAGTAAGAGGGTTGGTCAAATTTTTTTTATACAAATTAGTATTAACATTTAGAATTGTCTTCAGGAAATACATTTATTTATGTAATTCAGATAAAAAATAAAAATAGAACTGAAGATAATACATGGATACATATTATATCTGTCCTGGTGTGTTTGGTGGCCAATTAGGCCATTAAGCTATTATATTATATAATAGTATATGGTTTATTATAATAGACTATTATATGGTCATTAAACTAGGTTTAATTTGTTGACCTTTTAATTTTCTAGATAGCACACTGAATCTAGATAATATAAGCCCTGGACAGGTCTGTGTGTGAGCTACAGTCCATGAGATTCTGCCCAAGATTTTGAGTGAATTGCTTTATAATCTTCTCAAGGCTCCAAATATTTCTCAGTATGCTTTTCCTTCCACTTAACCTTCTGTTAATATCTTGCTTACAGAAATCTGTGAACAGTTAGTATTTCAGTAATGACCATTTGTGGCTTTGATGTCAGTCACTGTGGGAAAGCTGTGAAATTAATGGTCTTCCCTGTGATTCTGCAGCTCTTTCTACTTCACTGCATTGAGGGTGCTGTTCTACAATCTACCAGTAGAGGGCAGAGCAGCCCCCTTTTCACCTTCATAGGATTCAAACTGTTTTAACACATGACTTTTGTTGTGAATAACTCAACCGATTCCCCTGGTTATCAAAGTCAAACACATCTTATTAACAAATAACTTAAATTCTCAATTGTTTCTCTTTTTTTTGCACTTTTAAAAAGGGAATTTCTTAATTTGTATATACACCAAGTAAACAGGAAATCTAAACCAAGTTTTCCAAAAATTAGAAAGACAAAATATTACAGTGAATAAAATACAGTGTCCAGTTATTATTAAAGAACAAATTAATTAAGCTCTGACACCCTGATTCGGAGGATTAGAACTGATGACTTAGTTTTAGTCTTGGGAAGGAGGAGATGGAGGGCAATGTTTGACCTTACATTACCTTACATTCATTTGAGCTTTTGCTCAGAGCAAAGCGTCTTAGATACGGACCGTGCTGCCTTCTGTGTGGGTCCACGGCTTTCTCTGCACAGACATAAGGCTCCTTTTCTCTGATCTCATCGGGGCTTGCACTTCTGCTCACTCTTTGTCAGAGAGTGCTGATCAACTAATTAAAAGCTGACAAAAAGGGTGTCATGTCCTGTTACAGGCATAAGCATCAACTGCTGCCTCATTTCACTTCGTAAGCAAGAGGCTCCAAGAGTTGTTTTTTTCTCAAACTACAGATTTCAAAAACTCAAATATGTCATTGGTTTAATCAAAGATTTGTTTTAGTTTTGAGCTCACTTTAAGGGTTAATAGATAGCACATTTGAAAATGTTTGAAAAGCTGGTTGGGTTAGTTTATGTCTCAGGGATATCAAGGTTAGGGTAGCTAATAAAACACAGCTTGCACCTTGAAGCCATTCAAAGCACTGAATCAGAAGATGAATGATTATGGATTATTCTAAATAAAGGAAGAAAAGGAGTTCATCTTTAATGAGCCTCTAATGAGTCTTTTACAGCAAAGTCCCATGGTAACTGCAGGTGGCTTTATACAAGCAAAGGCTACAAAAACAATTTAGAAAGTCTGAAATAGATCATTACTATGTCAAAAATTGTTCTAATGGCCAAACATTTTATATGAAGTGGCAGAAAAGCACAGTCTTGATCTTGGCAAGGCTACAGTTTTACACCAAAGTCACACCTCTGCCCTTATTTAAAAGTTATTTCATGCTAATCATGAAATGACTGACAAAATGAAAAAATAGCTGATTTTGGTTCTTGTCTCTACAGGATGTAAAAGTCATTTTGACAGATTAAATACCAAACCACAGCTTACTGTACAGAATAAAGAACAACTAACATCTGTTTGTTTGGGATTTGTGTTTTACACCCTTTGACTCTTTTGTCTGTATTTGCATCCACAAATAATTATTTTTACACACAAATTAGTTGACTCAATATATTTTAATACACAGACAGAATTGCGTATGAACACATATAATTAATAGTTGATATAGTATTGTACACATGTAAACCAAGGCAAATGTGTCTCAAAAATACACAAGTTCACTGCTTTCACTGGGTTGCCCCCAGTAAATCTCCCAAAATATTACATGTGCTATCAGTTGATAAATAATAATTTTTATTTTACATAATTACATCCAACATCCAAAGTCGTTAGTAGTCAAAGTATCCTCCATCCGGCTGGCACAGCCATTCTTTCCAGCTCCTCGGTTCATCACATCTGTAGTAATTATTAAAGTTCTCCATGATACCTACTCACAGAGAGCAGTGGGCAGCACAAGTGGTGAATGGGAGCCTGTGTTTGGTACCTGGTACATCCCCTGTTCCATCAGTCGGCGCTGCTTATTGAGGCGGCTTTAACCTAAGAGGCTTCCCTCTCTTACCGGAAACCTTTGATCTCACTTTGCTCACTTCTTCTTCTTACTATTTTACCATTTCTCAGTTTCACAGCCCTCGCTTTTTCACAAAGTCCCATGATGTGCATTTCAGTGTGCGACCATGTTGCATCAACAGGAATTTTATGCACACACATCTGCAAATCAGTTGTATATTGAGTTCACACGTTGAACATAGCTAGCATAAGGCTCCACTTCCTCCACATCCTCTGTCTGCTTCAAAAGGAAACAAAAACAATATATATATATTTTAAAAGCTGAGCAAAGTGCAGAAAGAAGCTCATTAACTGTAACACTGATTAGTGGAGATAAAGCACCTACCGGAGGAGATTTGGATGATGTGTCTGTCTGTTGACATTGTCTGAAAAAATCACATCAACAGGCTTAGGGATGTAAAAAACAAAAACATTAGGCAGAAATGTTGATTTAATTTAAGCTAAAAATAACTCCTTACCTCAATAATATTACTTTCTTTAGTGCATAGATAGAAAAACCTGCCACGAGAATGAAGATTATCCCAAAAACTGGGATGAAGTACAAAATTGGAAGTGCTGCAGTGAGAAATTAATCATGAGTTAATGTCAGAAAAACTTCCTAGTGACGTGTATCAACAACTCCGTGTTTCATATGGAACGTATTTCAAATGTGTACAACGATAAGCATCTTTAGTTAAGAAACAATCCAGCATTAGCTTTCTATGCAATGTGCTATCGTCTTTGAGTAAGACAAGGTGCCACAGATTGATTGGACAAGTCATGAGCATCACTAATTAAAGTCACCATATGTGCCACACTAATATGATGCTGCTTTCAAAAGTGCAACTCAAATGTAGCAGCAATCTTCCAATAATATTTTTTATTAATCTCCTGCACCTCTCTGTCTGTACTGATGAAGATTAACTGATCAGAGGGACCAGGGGATTGACAATTCAACCTCTTCACTTATTAATTTAACTAATATCTATTTGACTCCATTGTCCTCTCACAGATTTTGTTTCGAGCAATGAAGTTGAAAGTAAAATCTATGCCATATAAGACAGCAGTGCATCGTGAGTAACTCGCATAAAAGTGACATGACTTGACGTTTCTATTTGGACCCTCATATTATGTGTTTTTAAAAGATTGTATTGCATGATGGTTTAAGCAGAAATTAAATACCATTAGTGTAAAGAATATAGAAAATAGGTGAATTAATCATAGAATAAATAAGTAACAAACTTAAGTTAAAAAAATTCTATCAAGTCTTATACAGCCTAAAGAAGCCTGACCTCTGAATCTGGGTATGAAAGTCTTCTCCCGCTCCCAAAACTGGTGCCGGACAATGCAGGTCAAGTTTTCTGGATCAATGTCTTCGGGGATCTCCAGCTGACTCTCTACTGTTACAACTCCATCTTTGTCACTCTGCTGTGTCACAGAGTGATTTCCTGTGAGACTCCAGCTGATGTTGGCAGCAGGAATCCCTCTCTCAGCTCTGCACACGGCCACCATCTTGTTGCCCCTTCGCTCTAACCAGGCAGATACAGCAGGAGGAGCTGAACCAAGAAAGTCAAGAACGCATTAGCATAGTACCTCTACAACATATTACAACATTAACCATGTTACAAAAATACAAATCTATTATGCTTTACTACTTCAGAATATATTAAAAAGTAAATAATTAAATCTTTATGTTATCCTCAGTGACAGTAATACTGTGTATGAAAATGCTATGTAGCATATTAGTGTCATTCTTGTGCTACAATGTGAAATTGTACTGTTCTCCTGTTATATGCTTGCTACAGAATGATATGGTTAAAAAAATAAATATAAAGAAAATGTGTTCATACACTTTACTTATGCCACTTATGTGATAATAATATTAACATTAAGTCCTCCGTTTAATCAAAACGCACTTTTAAGGAGTTATTTCATTTCTTACCTGTGACACCCACTGCAATCAGATAATTTTCATTTCCTCCTGTGTAAGCTGATTCACACTTGTAAGCTCCAACATCACTGACTGAAAAGTTTGGGATGTGCAGGAATGACTGACCCGTCGAGTTTTGTATGGATTTTCCATCTTTGCAGGAGTCAATGCTTTGACCCTCATGGCTGAAGGAGATCTCGCAGGCTTTGTGTTTCAGTTCAATGTTCCAGATAACAAATATTACTTTAGTCTGAGTCCTGCTTCCGCAGATGAGTCTAACATCACTCCCAAGATTAAAGACTTCCTTTCTGTTAACTGCAAAAAAGAATAACTCAGATTAGTTTTAGTGATTGCAGAAACTAAATGTTATTTTTTGACTATTCCTATAGAAAACAAAACTTTTACAGATTTACTTTTACAGAGAAATGCTAGATTTCTAAAGAAAAACGATTCATATCTTAGCAGAACATAAATAGTGTATCTGAAAATAAAGTTGAAAAAAAAAATCAAAACACATGTTGTTTTCACATTTGCCAGTAGTTTTTTTTTCCTACAAATGTTTTACAGAATGCAGAAAATGACAAAATAAATCAATTTACCATAAACTTTCAAAGGTGAAGTAGTTGTGTTCACAATGATTTTTGAGTTAGTAGTTCCTGAGAGAGATGAAGATAGATGTTAGGGGAACGATTGGTAACACAGCGGGATTTTAGGTCGGTAATAGTGATTAGTTCTGAAATGTTCAGGCAGAAAATGAACAGAAAAAAATGTTAGTTAATTCATTTGATCACATTTTCAGCTTGTAAAAACATAGATAATATTAGAAGTGGTGAGAGAAAATGTTGTCTTGGAAATGCAACTCTTTTAGAGAACCAGAATCAAATGAACCAACAAGACTGTAAAAACAGACATCAGCGTTATTTTAATCAGTTGTGATTATGATTGGAATCTGCACTTTAGAAAAAGTTTGTGGCATTACTACAAACCAAAGAAAACGTAATGGAAAAGTCAGAGCTCACTACATACACATCTGCTGCACAGTCATAAAGGCTCTGATGTTTGTTTACTTCTGACAGCAAAACAGTGGAGTACACGGTGGGGTGGTAAAACCACAACGTAGAGACCCCCTCAATGGAGAGAAGCTGCACCACTGTGTCACCCTGATCTGAGGACTCAGTTTCCACTGCAGAAGCAACAGGCACCATGCCGCTTGCTCATTCAGAAAACACGGGCAAACATTTTCCTACTTCTGTTATGGAACGATTTTTTTTTTCTCTTGTCAGCTTTTTGTCCCAAGACCATGCATGTTAAATTTCCAGAGGTTGTCTACACTGTGACTCATTTACAAAAAATCTCTGCATTACTCTTCCAAAAAAGAAAAAGAGTTAGTACGTTGGCAGTAGAACAGTCTTGTGACAACATACATTACTGAGCAAAGAAATTAGTCATAAAGTCAGTTACAAGCAAGCGTCCTGTGGACTAAACTCTATTTTTGTGTTAATTAAAACACACTGAATATGGTTTAAAAAGATAATCACAACTAAATAAGATCATTTTAAATCAAACCTTGAGTCATGCCCCTTGATGTAGTCAAGAAGATCAAGATATAAATCCACATCATGCCTGATCTCTGATTTCTTTTTTTAGCAAACGTCGTCGCAGTAAAAGTACCAATTCTTCAAACCGGTGCATCAAGCCAAGATCCTGTGCTAGCTCTCGTGCTATTTCACTTTCCTTCGACCTTTGCTCTGAGGTTCGACTGAAGACGCTCCACTGCTTCATCCACACAAACCAAGAATCCTTCACATGCCTCAAGGAAATGAGGTTTATATATAAGATGTGTGACTAAGCTAATCCCTCCCCTCTTCTTTTTCTTCCCCCTCTCCAAAGCTGCTTTCCACTCAAACATCTGCCTTCTTTCTCCCACACAGAATGACGTCTGAGAAGTTAAGACACCAGTTTCCTTTCTTGTTAGTCACATGATTGTGTTTTTTCAAAGGAGATTGTCAAACATATGGAGGCAGGCAAAAACAAGTTAAAGTTATGATTTTATTTTGTATTAAGGTTCCAAAAACATTTGTATGCTTCATTAAATTTTCCTCTTTTTTTTTGTTTATCTGTTAAAATAAGAAAGTTATTGATAGGAAATAAATGTAAAAATAGATTAATAGAGTTCAGTGCAATAGATAATTATTTGCAAAAATAAATACATCCAAGTGGCAAAAATGTGAGAATGTTGAAGGTTATAAGATAAATCAGAATCATACCCGAGACAGGATGTTTTTGATGAGTTAGTCAGTAATCTGATGTAACTGGAACACATTATCTCTATTAAAAAAGGTAACTCATTTAAAAGTTTGACTTTTAAAGTCAAACACACATTTATGTCTAAGGGTTTAATGACAGATTATTAGGAGCTTTGAAATATCAAGGTCAGTCCTAAAACTGTCTCTAAATATGTTCAACTTCACTAATTTAGACCAATACAACTGGTTTAATATTTAGATACTTAAAGATTGTCATTACCCCAAGAATGGTGGGGGAGGGAAATTATCTTCAAAAGAATAGTAATAATAATAATGTGTCAAGAACAGCTGAAAGGACTCACCTTATCAACCCTTGTAAACGAGAGCTAAGAACTGGTGTTTTCTTGATAGAAGACAGTCAGTTCACTCAAAATACAATATACCAGCTGGACCTTGATGATTTTTATGGATATGAATGTGAATTTATTGCTAGAAATAATAATAATTAAAAAAAAGGAACTAAAACCTTCAGTTTCACTATTTTAACTATGTTCCAGTTTTAAAATAGTGGTGGTTGTGCCACGCTTTGGGCTTGATTGACCTTCACTCAGTTAGAACAGATGATTCAATTTCACTAGAAAACTGTGTGTGATGATGTCTCCTCACCCGCCTGTGACCTTAAGCTCAACAGAAACAAATTATCTTTTTTTTTTTTCTGGCCAAGAACAGTTTCCAGTTTTCTTGGAAGTCTGATCTTTCGACCTTTGAATCTTTTCCTAAATACTATGACTAGAAATTAAAATAAACTGCATTCAGATTATCTGATAATCAGGATAAGACAGAAAAGGAAGTAATACAATAGGATCTTCATTTATGTATCAAAGATTTGGTCCGTGACCTTTATCTGATTAGACATAAAAGAAGTTGGGATTCAAGTACATGTGGTTGTAAAAGGAGGGAATCTATAAAGTGCTTTTATAGTCATACTAATCACTCAAAATGCTTTATGATGGCTCTACAGTCAACCAATCACACTTACACATTTTGGTGTAAGTGCCTTGCCAAGAGGTACAACGGTATGTAACAGCAGGAAGCTAGAATTAAATCAACAACTTTTAGATTGAAAGACTCTACCCAATTAGTCACAATCACCTCATGATGTGAATATATTAGAAGGGGATGTTTTAGGTTTGATGCTGTGAATGAATAAGACAAACATTTTTCAGTATTTGATGGATCGGAGCTGATTGGCCAATTCCAAAATGGTGCTGCTCTAGTTATTGTCTTTTTGCAAATGAGTGATTGAAAGTCTTGACCTTATTCCAAGACAAAGCTTGTGGAAAGACCCGAGGGAGGAAACCCACAAACAACCCAAATTTCAGTCTGATCTGCATGTGGGGGGAAGGGCTGACAGGTCTTCTATGAAAGAAGGAACCAGAAACTTAGCTCAGATAAAGTCAGAATAGGACACACAAAATACTGAAAGCAAATACTTCTTTTCCATGTCGAAAACATTATGGATTGGACAATTTTCCTCAATAAACAAATGTCAAAAGTATTAATCAGAACTTTATTATGTTTGGGTTAATATAGACTTAATCCGATTTTATGTTGCTGCAGATGGATTTTGTCTTATTGGATAGATGAGGAAAAAATTATGTCAATTGATAAGTAATATGAAACTGAAAGTCATAGAAAGATGCTTATGAACTGTGGTTGAGTTTGATCATATTGGTTAAAACATCCTGACTTCCCATATCTTCTTATGTAGGTTAAATTTTTATACCTCCTATAAGGACAAAAAAGACACATTTTCAACACATTTTCTCACCAAACATAATTTTATTAATGTAACTTTATGTTTTTTAATTGACAAGGCCCCAGCAGAGTTTGTATCCACTTTTCAAATTATAATGTTTGTGCAACTAATGTGTTATATCCAGCAATTACAAAAATTTATGATTCATTTGATAAAATAATGAACTACTCAAGAAACAAAAACATAATTTTTCTCAGCAATCAGAAAGTATTTCAGAGGAGAAATTGTTTTTGCTGAGTAGGTGCAATGCTGAGCTGGTTGTGGTCTCATATCTGCTGGTGTCAGAACATTTTGCTGTTTAGGAGTCACACTGAGCTGCAAGCATGCAATGTTAATGTGGGTGCAGGCGTTGTACTGTCTCTGCGTAGATCACAGATTAATAACTGTCAAAAACAGACGCGGTAGTCATTTTGTGTGTGAGCGGTTAGGGTCTGCAAGCAGCATGCGGACTTTGTGGTTCATGAGTGCATTCGAATGTGATGTTATGGTATTAGCTGTCCTATTTAAGATGGAAATGGAACATGAATTAGGCTTTTCCTTTTCGTCTCTGATTGAAGGCACTTATTTTCAAAAGCTAAAAACCAGCATGAAAATTAGATGCACTTTTTTGCAAAAGTGGCTTGCTGTGAATCACTTAAGCAAACCTATTAGAGCTTTACGCTTTACAATCTTAACACCAATGTGATGAAGTAGCATCTGTGAAAATCTTGGCAATGAGGATCCACGAGAAGCTGCTCTTTATAGAAGGTCTAATATTAGACTGTTTATTTTACACATGAGCATTTCGAATTCAGCTGACTGTGAGTTGTCATGCTTCACAAAAAGGGAACTAGCTCTTCTACAGAGTTGCAAAACCAAGCGAGTCACATCGCTTTAGTCAGCTGTGCTATCCAAACATCCAAACCTAAAAATGGAAGAAAACCATCTGAAAAGCTGATATGTAAACTCTTAAAACATGAAAATTAAAAACATGTACTCTTAGCTCACATTGTATGTGCACATTTATGTGCTCCATGGACCATTTCCCTTTGATAAGAGCAACTTCCTGTTGAAGCAAAAATCAAGCGTTTTTATATACCCAAAATAATTGCCTGCTCTTAAGAGAGAGGATATCAAAAAGCTACACCAAATGAAACGTGTTCACTTTTACTCTGTCTCTGTTTCCCAGTAAATTACTCATTAGTTGCAGTTATTAGCTGAATGTTGAAATAATAAGAGACATAAGAGAATTTTTTTTTACTTTTTAAATTAAAAAGTTTGTAAATATTTTGCAAATATGACTTGGGTGAAATGCTTGGTCATATCCTTCCAAGAACTTCTACTGTAGTTTCGGCCCGTTCCTTCAGAGAACTGATGAAAGTGTGTCACGTTTGTGTAGACTGCCTTTCACAACCGTTTTCTACTCTGCCCTCGAATTTTCTATATGACAGAAACCGAGCTTTTTGATTCCTACTCCAAAACATCTTGTTACTTCTAGGCTGCATTCACATCAGCCCTGTTAGTCCACTTTAAGTTTGTTTGTCTAGAAAGTCCAGTTCGTTGGGTAGATGTGAATGCGCATCGTTCTCCAATACTAAAAAAGCCAACGCTGATCCGCTTAAAAACCTCGGTCTCAGTTTGGTTCACATGAACTCTGACGCAGTTTGAATGCAGTGTGACTACAAGTGAATCGGAGATCGCTCCAAAAGCAGGAAATTAACTACATTGCAGGGCATTCTGGTCAACATATTATTCTCTCCACTCTGTGGGTTAGCGTAGGTGTTGTGTAGGTTGCCGTGGCAGCATGTATGTGTAGAGTGAGGCCAATAGAGCAAGGAAAAGCATAATACAAATGGTTTAAAGTTATTTTACACCTGTTCATCGGTTTATTTTCCCTTTGCCGTGGTGCACTGCAGTCGCTATAATTTTTAAATCTTAAATAAACGCGACATTTGTTTGTAGAACATGGATCGAAATATTTCATAAAGTATAGAAGCCATGTTTTTTTTTTTTTTTTTTACATTTTAACAAACTAATTTTAAATCCTACAAGCGCTAAAACCTGATACCGATCCATTTGCGTTTACATTTTGTGAAGAAAGAAGCTGTGCTAGTCGTCTTCAGAGGTTTTGTGTCGATTCCTTCAGTAGTTTGTGGTGCAGTGACACCACAGGCGAGGGCGGGAAAAGGTTTTTCCATTAGTTTAGTTTCCCACAGTGCAATGTGGATGTGAATCACAGCAGCTGAAAATGTGACAAATGTTGTAACTCTAGTCCCCAATCGAACCGAGTCTACCAGACTATCAGGAGTGAAAGCAACCTAGTTATGCCAATTTGTAACAGACTAGATGGTGGAGTCATTTTCCCTTTAAAAGCTTGGTTGTTTGCTGTAAAGCTTTAAAGGGGCAGCATGTTCTAAAATTAACTTTTTGTTTTAGCTTTACGTCATTTTATAATGTTATTCCCTGACCAAAAATACCTGGAGTGCCGCTTTGATTCTTTCATGCATGTTTGAGAAGTCCTTTAAGCTCCTGCGACAGGCATTCAGGGTGCCTATGAAAGCTTGTACAAAGCATTTTTCCACAGGGCTCCTCCTTGGAGCTGCAGTCTCCAGCTGAGCTTTCGCCTCACAGAGCACCCCTCCCCACATCTGCCCCACTCTGCTCCCCCAGACTAGACTAGCAATTAGCAAACACCTGGTAGAACTCTGCATTTACTAAGTGTATAGTACAAACCATTTCTCAGCAAAACTGACTATTTTCTAACAACTGTTTTGTGAATTGCATCACTCTATTCTCCAGCAACACCCACCACAACATGATGCTGCCACCGCCATACTCCACAGTTGGAAAGACGTTCTCAGACTTCCAAGTTAACGCCAACTTTAGTGATGTCACATCACTAAAGTTGCCGTTAGCAAATAAGACTGGTTTCACTGTGAATAATGCAGTGTCTTACGAGCTTCAGTCTGCATCTCCACAAGTTCTTTTGCTTTAGTTCTTGGGGTTGAGTCACACATTTTACACCAAAACACTGATTTCTCAGAGACACAAAACTCTTCCCCTTGATGAAATGCCTTAATGTCTCGACATTCCCATGGTGTTTATACTTGCACTTGTTTGAATAAATAAAAGTTCCACCTCATGAAAATTGTATGAAAGGATTAATGAGGCTTGTAAAGGAGCCTCATTATTTATTAATAATAATAAACAATTATTATTAATATCTTGACTATTATCATTCGACTCCCCCGTGTTGTTCTGCTAAAGAATTAGTTTGTGTTTTTAAAGGTTTTGTTAAAGTATTATTGTAGTATTTACAGTAGATGTAGTAGGACGATGTCATATCACTGTGAACTAATTAACATATCACCTGCACAACTGTAACAAAATCCAGAAGATAATTTATTCTTGATGAAGGTGGACCAGATCAATGAGTTTCAGCTAATCTCATGACCTGATACAGGCAGCTGACTGAACCAACTTAGCCTCACATAAAAACATGGATGTTATCCTCCTAGACAAAAGAGCACCAAACATGAAGGCTTCTTGAGAAATTATAGACAGTTAATATGTCTGAGTATAGCCTTCAATCCCACTGATATGAACACTTTCAGTTTAAGTTGAATTAAATTTCTAAAATCAGCTAAAACATGCAATTAAGTCTGATTAGATGTAAGCCGGTAGTACTATAACCTGTTTTATTTCCAACCACTTCACTGTGATGTGACTTCTTCTTACTATAGGTAAGGGAAAAAATTACTAATAACTTCACATAGCCCTTGCTTCAAAAAATTCAGAACCAATGCTTTAAAATTAATTGTTTTTGCTATCTCGCATCTTATAGATTAACCTTTAATCAGAAGCTTACAAATGACATCATATTCTGGTCTTTCTCTAGTTGTTTAAAGGTATGATACTCTTAGAATAAATAAACATTTGAACAGAAAATTTTAAATTCTCTAAATAATTCCTTCATGCATAAAATATTTAAAAGGTTTAGATTTATTTATTGCTAGAAAGTAAGGAGAAAGGTTTTGTTTAGTTTTTGATAGTCTATGTAGGTGCCTGATATAACCTTTAGATCATTCCATGGAAACATGTTACTAAACGTTAAATAGGTTTTTAAAAGACACATTTTAGGAATTGATATCAACATTGATTGTAAAGGATAAATCACCAGTCGTAATTCAAATCAACACGACGATCTTCAGGTTTATTATCTATTATTAAATGTTAGGTTACTTGAAAAAGTAACATATATTTTCCTAGACATAAATATGCATACCTTATAAAAACTGCAGTAAAATAAAATATATATCAGGTTACTTTGGTACATCGGTATATTTGAGTCATTTCTAGAGAAGCATAATTAACCAACATTCTGAGCAACTCAGGAAAAACTGCAGAGCAAATTCGCCTACAGTGATTATCTCTCAAAATAGTTCTGCCTCGCTAAACCACACAATGATAAAATTCAGCTAAGTTTATTTAAATAATGGTGATTTGCAGTACATGTCATCTCAAGGCAATTTGCAAAAGAGAAAAACTGCAACTCAATCCAATCACACAGACAGACTCCAAGTCAATTATTCCCAGCAGATACCTATTATTAAACAGTGCAGTCAAGTTCATTTATTATTCAAATTTGTTAAAAGATTTTCAATCTCAGGAAACTCAGCGGCATGCTTCACGTCTTTGACTTTGCAGCAGTCCCTCATACTGAGCATGCATGTCAATCGTTTCCCGTCATTTTTAAATAGTATCATTTTTAATCAAACATTTTTAACTTCCTTTAATCAAAGGAACAATTAGAGACTTGGGTTCAGTTGTTATTTACTTTCTCTAAACGTCTTTGTAACTGCGTTACAGGTTAGAACTTGTTAGTTTATATTCCTGCTTCTTAAAACAAAAAAAGCTGTGTTTTTAGGAATCTATGAAGATGAAAACTTTGTCTCTGGTGTTTTCTGCTGAATAAATAACTACCTAAGGCTTTAGTTGCAGGTAGTATTCACAGGTGCATTACAAAGAAATATTACATCCTCCACTATAATTCTTTTAAATAAAGAGTTTAACAGTTTAAAACTGACCACATCTGATGGATACTTGCGTTGAATAAAAGTTAAGTTACCTGACAGTAGAAAAAAATTTGCAATAGAACAGAGGGTTCTGGTGAATACTGTTGGTATCATTACAGGTTTCTTCTGTTTTTGGTTTAATGTCATTGAATTTGTCACTGTATTTCGAAACAAAGATAACCTGAGTAAATATAATTATGCAGAAAACAATGATCAGAGCCATTATCCACAAGTGAAGAAATCATTTATCAATGGTAAACCTTCCCAGGAGTGGCAGGCCAACCAATTCTGCTATTAAAAACAATTAACCTTTGATTGCTATTCTAATTTGTTGATGTAGACCTACAAATGTTTGTTTGTGACATATAATGTGAATTAAATACATAACTTGAGAATGTTTTTCTTTCTAATTACTCCCTCCTTTCAGAAATCTGATTGTTGCCATGACAAGACTGACTTGGCCTGACTTGGCCATATCAGGCCAAGTCAAAAGCCTGACATGGCTGTTTGGTATTCAAATTCATTTCCACACTTGCAAGTCTGCTGAAGTTGCTCAGAGAGGTACTGACTGCATTTAAGATATTGACTCTTCATAGACCCTTAACACAATCAAGCGACAAAATATGACAGCGGGGTGATTTTATAGTCTACAGATGACAAAGCCTACGTGTGAAACACAAGCAAGCAGCCAACAAACCAAACTGTTGACAGTTAGTCAAAATGTCACCGTTAGAAGTTTCCATGGAAACACCAGCAGACTTTATTTACTAGCTGCCTTTTACTTAAATGAGATAAAACACAACCGAAGTCAACCTCTGACACTCACTTTTCACAACAGACTTCCACTTTTATTGGTGTGAGCAGCAAAGACAGGAGGAGACAGAAACTGTTGTGGCTCTACAGATCAGACATCTGAGGGTTTCTGGCTTTTAAAACTTTCCAGCCCATAACTTTACGGTAACTACCGTGGGCAATTCAGATACTGTACAGGTTACTAGGTTTACAATGAGGTTAACAGGAGTACACTGTTGTGGGGGACTTCATTTGTTTTTCAAACAATAACCTGTCCACCCTAGCTTTTTCTGTCAGGGATGAAACAGAAGTGTTTGTCACATTTCTTTGCAAGAAGAGGTGGGTGGAAAATAGAAACAGGCAGTTTGATTACAAACAAAACCTAAAGCTGAATTTTCTGCTGGACAGCAACACCAAAAAGGAGCAGAAATATAAAAATATAAAAGACACAGAAAGTCTGATAACTAAAACAAGACTGCAACATTCGTAGAAACAGGTAACATTAAACACTAACATGTGATGCTGTTACTGATGGACATATTTTTAATGTTTCTGAATTAAGCTGTGAAAGACTAATGCTGGCATCCAGCTGTCTGGTTTCACAGATTTTCTTGGTCTTACTTCTAAAGTTTTAAACTCATTGCTGTTAATGAATACATTTGTCACTGAAATGAAGAGGCTGTAGATGAACGCACACTCTTACTTTGATTAAGTCAAACTTATGGATTGTTCCTTTACAATTATGAAATTGTTCAGGATGATTTTTTTGTCCTGGCTCTTTTCCATCCATTTAATTTCTGTCTCCAATGATGAATAATTTTCTGTCAGTGTTCATAATATTAGGAAGTTTTGGATAAGATAGTGCCCTGCGACAGACTGGCGACCTGTCCAGGGTGAACCCCGCCTCTGGCCTGGAACGTCAGCTGAGGATAAACACCAGCACTCCTCCCGATCCCACGAGGGAAAAGGGTGTAAAGAAAATGGATGGATAAGATAGGAGAAAAAACTGATGATTTTAAGAAATTGCTGAAATGTTGCACTTGATTGGACCTTTAAAAAGCCTTCCCAGATTTTGTCTGTTCTTGATGCTTTGTTATATGAGTCAGTGGTTGTCCTGGAGGTTTTTAGTTCAAAATTACTCAAATTACCCATCTGTTGTGAATGGAAAGATTTTAACAAAAAAAAAAAAAAAAAAGTAGAAAATACCCTGCAACACTTTTAACTTGTGGCCTTGTATTTTCTAAATTACTTATTTTTGCTTTAATATGCCTGTATAGATATCAGTCCTCTTTATGAACAGATTTCCAAATGTAAATATTTTTTTTTTATGTTTTTTTTTAAAAGTTCAGTTAGAAAGTCATTAGATTGGTGACATTAAAACAGATGTCCAATCATTGTTAAATACAATTTATTTATTTCATTAGGTTTAAAAAGTACAGGCCTAATTACAAGAATACCAAGACGTCTACGAAAATCCTGCTCCAAACAATACAACATTTTGGAGCTAGTAGAATAGGATGGACTTTTAATATTACAACAACAACAACAAAAATAAATAAATCACAAGTCTCGAGCAGCTTCTTCCTTTGTGTCAGGCATCTTTGCCTTCTTACATCATCTTTAATGTTCCTATTTTACAAAAAAACAGATCATACTGTGTGTGAAAATGTTAGCTGGCATATTTGAGACCTTGAAATTCAAGCAAAACCTGTGTATGATGAGATAGTTATGACACTGGCATAGTGATACATTCAGCTTTAGGACAGGTTTCTAAATCAGCTGATTCCAGTAATAACGCAGTCATGCGACAAATTGTTTCAGATAAAACAATCAAAATGCAGCACATTTATCTACAAACTATAGGATAATAATTTGTTGCCAGCAAAAACCATGTAAGACTTAGAGCTTTGTCTATTCAAGTCTTGAACTCAAAAGTAAAAAAAAAACAATCCCTGCAGCTATACTGCCCCCTTTTGGTCATTTTCATTTAACACATCCTTTTGGTTAACTGATTAAAGATAATATTTTTTCCCTAGATATTTGTCATTTTTGCACAATAAAATTGTAAAAAGGCTAGAATCATTTGTTCTAAAACAATAAGCTTTAATTATTGCCCGTATTATTGAATAATAAAATTGCCAGAGAGAAATTAGTTTAAAAATAATTGAAAAAAAACAACTGAAAATCTCTATGCTCTAATTAGATGCTTTCACATAATATAAAAGCTAAAAATGAACTTTTAGTAAAAGGTCTAAGCCTACAAACAAAAAAAAAAAAAGCTTTTATTAATTTGTGGCTGACAGAACTTCCTGGCTGGAACAGGAAGAGAAATTATTTCTTGGATTACTATCTTTTTCTTGCTACTCTGTTTCAAGGCTAAAAAACTACATACGAAGTATCATTACCAAACTGATGACGAGGGTTATTCACAGTTAGAGTGACACATTTTAGTCATTGCTTTATATACCAATTGACTGACAAGAATACTAAAAAAACAAAATACGTTGCACTGGAATGTAAACAGATGAAAATATCATCACAGATATTGACACAGCAAAGATTTAATAACATGCATCTGAACTGCAATGGCTGTAATTGACACAAAGAAGAGCAGGGGGAGAAAACAGCTTTGTCCTTAATCAAATATATCATTTTTTATAATTAATGTAGAAAACAAGTGAAGAGGTTGAGCCTATACTTAAAGCCAAAGATTTGCTTGATGGGCATGTTTGATGTGACGAGGCTGTTATGAATGAGAACCTGTGCCATTGATAAAGTCCAAAAACTTCAGTTTGGCCAAATCTGTCACCATGAACATCCAATGCTCTCCACTGATTGCATTTTCTGTTCCCCAGATCCTCTTCATATCCAATATCATCCGACATAAATCAAAACAATGCAGCAAACACAGTTTGCTCCTTCTGACCAACAAATTTACACAATTATTAATACAAAAAGTGACACCTTCTGGAACAAAAATGTCTGCCATGACATGGTTCCTGATGATGAAATAATTCTTGTTGGCATCTCCTGCCAAAGAGTTATAAAAATTTAAGAAAATGTCAACAAAAATATTAAATTGCATGTGAGTGCAGTGCAGTATTTAAGTAGACCACTCACCATTTTCTGAGAGCAAAAATCAATAATCCTAAAATGATTACGGTGAAAACAACAACAACACGTATCCACTGTGGTATCTCTGTTGAGAAAGAATGAAAGTTTTTTTAACAATATTTTCACACCCATCACCACTGCATAACGATTTACAAAGAATAAATATCACTATGATAAATAATAATTGTCCATTGACTACTTAACACTTGTATCAAAAGAAAACTTTATATTATCATTCAATGCATCAAAACTAACTGACCTGAACTATGGAATTTTGTCAATAAAATCTTCTCCCGCTCCCACAGCGGGTGCCGGACAATGCAGGTCACTTTTTCTGGAACAATGTCTTTACGGACCTCCAGCTGACTCTCTACTGTTACAAATCCATCTGGGTCATTCTGCTGTTTCATGTACTGATTTCCTGTGAGACTCCAGCTGATGTTGGCAGCAGGAATCCCTCTCTCAGCTCTGCACACAGCCACCACCTTTTTGCCCCTTCGCTCTAACCAGGCAGATACAGCAGGAGGAGCTGAAACAAGAAAGTCAAGAACACATTAAAATAGTACCTCTACAACATATTAAAACATTAACCATGTTACAAAAATACAAATGTACTGTATTTTAATAATTAAGAACACATTCAAAAGTAAATGGTTGAATCATTAAGTTCTCCAAAGTGAAAGTAATACTGTGTTTGAAAATGCTGTCTGGCATATTTGAGACCTTGAGATGCCAGCAAAAACTGTGTATGATGAAATAGTTATGACATTGATATAGTGATAATATTAGTATGAAGTCCTATATCCAAAACACACGTTTAAGAAGTTAATTAAGTTCTTACCTGTGACACCCACTGCAATCTTATAATTTTCATTTCCTCCTGTGTGAGCTGATTCACACCTGTAAGCTCCAACATCACTGACTGTAATATTTGGGATGTGCAGGAATGACTGACCATTTGAGATTTGTATCAATTTTCCATCATTGCAGGAGTCAATGCTTTGACCCTCATGGCTGAAGGAGATCTCGCAGGCTTTGTGATTCAGTTCAATGTTCCAGATAACAAATATTGCCTTAGTCTGAGTCCTGCTTCCGCAGATGAGTCTAACATCACTCCCAAGATTGAAGACTTCCTTTCTGTTAACTGCAAAAAAGAATAACTCAGATTAGTTTTAGTTATTGCTGAAACTAAATGTTTTCATTTTTTGTTTTTTGTTTTTTGACTATTCCTGCAGAAAACAAAACTTTTATAGATTTACTCATGTGAAAATGCTAGATTTCTTTGAAAAAAACGATTCTTAGCAGAACTACTAATACTGTATTTGAAAATAAATTGAAGAAAAATTGATCAAAACACATGTTGTTTTCACATTTTTCAGTTGTTCTTTTCCTAAAATGTTTTAGCAAATGAAGATGAGCAGAGAACATCATAAAAATATCAATTTACCATAAAGTTTCAAAGATGAAGTAGTTGTGTTCACAGTGATATTTGAGTTAGTAGTTCCTGAGAGAGACACAGATGCATGTTATTGAAATAAAAATAAATAGAATTCATATTTCTTGAATTTCTTTCACTTTGTGTGACTTTGCAGCCAAAAATGTCAATACAAAATAACTGTGAATAACTGCGATATGAAAGAAAAGTGAGACAAGATTAAAAACAATTTTAAAACATAAATTTAAAATGTAGATAGGGTATTAATATGGATTCTGATACCTCAAAATAAAATCCAGTGCTAGCTATTTATATCAGAATGGACATTGATATTAATTAGAGCCCACTTTCATGAAATGTAATCTTAATTTAAACCAGCTGTCCTGTGATGGACTCAGAGGTTTGTTATAGAACATGTTTTAACAAATAGCACCATGAAGATGAAGGAATAAAGGTTTTAAAAAAGCAAGACATTTTACCCAAGTTTCAAAAATCTCACAGAAAATTGTTCAGTCCATCATCTGACAATGCAAACAGTATTGCACAACTGCAGCACAACTGCAGCACAACCATAGGAAGGTTGTCTGCAGAAACCGACAGAGTTGGCAAGAAGAACATTAAACAGTGAAACAGCCAAGAATCATGTCATAACTCTGGGTGAGATGCAAGGATCCACAACTGAGGTTGGAGAATTTTTCAGCCAGATTTGTTCTGGACTCCATAAATCTGGCATTATAAACAAATGTCAAGAAGAAAACCATTATCAAAAGAAAGTCCTAAGAAGTTCAGCTCATGCAATTTCTTTAAAATAGCATAATAATATGATAAAAACAATTTTCATAGTTGCCAACATCCCTGCTTACCCCACTTTATTCTACCTCCACTGATATTATCTTTGCTAAATCCTTTTAATGTAACATGTCTCTAAGCATGTTTTCGACAGACTGTGTTGGTAGAAAGTATATGGGATGTAGATTACAAGTACAATTTGCTATGCACTGAATTTTCCCAAGAAACTAAATAATCACATAAGTTAAAAATTTTGAGATTTCAAACCTTGAGTTAGAAACCATTCCTCAAACAAAAAAAGTATCACAACATAAATCCACAATTTGTGCATCTTCTTCGGTTGTCTTTAGGCTTCTTTGTGGGATTGTTGCGATAGTGGTTCCAACACGTCAAAAGTGAAGCCTTTTAGCTACCGCATGCACTTCCTGTGTTGTCACGTCACTCATTGTCCACCTACACAGGATGAATCTCATGTCTACAAACATCAGTTTCATTTCCAGCTTCTTTTACAGTAGTGTGACAACTGACAATAAATAAAGTAAGACAAGCAAGCTACCGCACTTTAGATCTGATTTTCCACCTGAGAGCCTTGAAGACATCATCGACTTTGTGTCTAAAGGTGATGAGCAAGAATTCCCTTGCAGTGAAAGTTTATTTAAAGCATTCCAAGCAGGCTCATTTATGACATGTCAGTTTCTTACCTGCATAAGCAGTCAAAGCATCCCCATTAAAAGTTCCAGTGTAGAAAGACACTGCTTAACAATTGTTTGCTGTCAAACTGAATTGGAAATTTGCAGTTTCCATAAGTGTAATTATTACTCAGTGTAATAAGTCTTTATCGATCACAGAGTTCACTGGTAAAAGGAGCGATGTGGTTATATTCTCCGAGTTTTTTTGCTGACTTTGTGGTGAGTACAGGCTGCAATGAGACATCTGTGCTTTGCCCCAAATTTTTTTTTCAGATTTTCCTGTTCACTACCCAGTATTGTTTTTTACACAATGTGTGTTGCTGAATACAATGTTTCTGTCAAGTGAAAGATTAACCACAAGACTTATTCAACAACCATGTCTAATTTTTTTCTGACTAAACAAGGAATGAATGTCCAAAATGCAAAGTGCTATGTTTGGGGAAAACCCAACACAGCACATCACCACAAGTAATTCTTAGCAGCTTTCAAGACAGTTGGCAAATATTTACATGATTGTGTTAAAAACCCTACAAAATTGTTGTGAAAAATAAATTTCTCTGTAATCCAAGTCAGCAAATCTGTCTGGTTTCCTTACTTGGAATGATAAAGAGGAACTTGGCAAACAAAACAAAAGTCCCAAGAATCAAGATCAAAATTTAAATGACTTTAATAAAGAAAACGTGCAGTAGAGCACTCAAAGAACAAATCCCTCTGCTAGGTTGAGCCACAGATGTGTTTTACAGACAGACAAAAATCAAACAGCTCAGAATGCTTTCAGTCAGCAAGTGAAGTAATAAAAAAGTTAAAAAGTTCTACAGGAAATGTGTTATTTCTTCACCAGCCTCTGTCAGATAATTGATTAGTGTCATCTGACCCCAGACCTTGTAGATGTTGGTTTATGAGTGTTTGAAAATTTTTCTAAAACTATGTATTTTGCAGAGTATTGGTCATATTGCTCACAGAGTCCTTCTTTCAGCTGATGCAGGTGAATTCTAAGAACCTGGACTCTGATTTACAACATTCCTTCACTTAAATGTGGTTCATTATTATATTTTCAGTCTCACTTTATGAATCTCACTCTGTAATCACTGCTCTGTTCTTTGGTGGTGCAAATTTTGTATGCGCGGGAAATTAAGTGGAAGATACACATAAAAGGGGAAAAAAAAACTTTACAAAAACACGTAGTGCTTGGGGTCAAGGAAGATTGATTTGCCATCTGATGATTGTTCCAAGATTTGTAATAAAAGCACTAATGATTAGCATCATCAGTCTTTCTCCCATTTTGGTTGTTGTCCAGGTCCAGCTGAAAAAAAAAGAAAGTAAGAAACACAAAGACAAAAATGAAAATATTATTCCAAAGGTTCTGGCTGAAGTTGGACAACATAAATTTATGCTTGTTTTGTAAGGCAATTCCCTAAATTAACTCAAATTAACTTTCATGTCTTGTAAAAGCAGGAAACAGCCTACCGCTGGTATTTTGGGTTGTGAGGTGTTATGTGGAGAACAGTGGCTGGTTGAGAAAAAAAAGAGACCATAAATGGGATCACGTTTTATTTTAGATACTGGGCAAGGAATGATAATTTAATAAATCTGTTAGGTACTTTTTCTTGAACCTATATAAAAAGACCACAGACAACGTATATGAATTTTAAAGCCAAGCTTTTGC